>JAMQGT020014254.1:0-68379 GCA_024447675.2 Pterophyllum scalare
CAATAACACAAACATACAGGAAATGTCTTCAGTTTGGTCACATTTATAAACAATTTGTTCACATATTCACGGGGACGACGTGTCAGTCACATGTTTGTGTTCTTATATTTGTTCTGATCTCAGAAACTAATAAAATTCAAAGCCCGCTCTGGAAACTTCAAACTGAACAACAGTGATGAAATCAAAGCTGCAATAACCCGAAGAGGCCGGCGGGGACCTTAAACGGCTATTTTCTGCTCTGAAAGAGGACTCCTCACATTTCTACACAGCATGAGGAGAAGCAGCACCGACGTGGAAACGGTCAAAGTTGATGGATCACGACACCGAGCGGGAAACTGAAGGAGGCGCGGCTGGAACGAGGGGAAAAGCTTTGAGACTAAAGACGTCAGAGCCGGGTCACTGCGGCGCCCAATCAGAGACCGGGGACAGAGGAAGGACGGAGACCGCCGGAGATCAGAGAACTTTGATTTTGGTGCTTTTGTTGTGTGATGTGTAGAGTTTGATTAAACTGATAGTGTGACCTGATTTTAATGACACACACTGCTCCTGCTGATGTACGTATTAAAAGCAGGAGGGAACATTTCTGCAAAGATAAAAACACTTTCAGATTTTTAACTGTTTCAAATAAACAAACAAAGCTTGTTTTGTTCTGTCTGTCAGCAGGAAGCTCATACAGGCATGCATGAATGTTTACCACAGGTGGGGCTCAGATTAACTTTGGAAGAGATTCCACAAATTCCCAGGAAGCTTTTTATCAGTGCAAGATCACAAAATTGGGAATTATTTCTCTGATTCTGCACATCTTCACAGAAACAACTCAAACTCAACCAAACTGTTCTTAGACTCACGCCTGAACGTGCTGTGGGAGTTTGTGCCAGCTGTGTTACAAAGTTACCAATCCTTACATTTATGTATCCATTAAGAACGATTAAAATCCTTCTGCCACAAAGAACCCAGTCTGTTAGCACAGTTGTCCGATGGGGGCCGATCATACAGTTATTTTCTTATGTGAAGCAAAGCACACTGAACCACCAGCGTGAGGGAAAAAAGCTCCCCCTGTGATGGCCTCAGCTGGACCGAGCACATCCTGAGTCCCCCTGCCCCAGTTTGTCATCTGTCAGGAGAAGTTTGGCGATGCCAAGAAAGCTGAAGAGGGACTTGGAAACCAAACACCCTTCTGAGTGAAACTTGGCTACTTCACAATGGTGCTGGAAGTGAGCGAGATGCAGCACAGATTGTGTAACGGTGCCTGAAGGAGGCTGAAAATACGCTGCAGTGGCTACAAACGGGCCGCCGGAGCGCCTCTGCCTGACAACACGATCAGGAGAAGTGACGGGACAGGCAGGAACACGGATTACTTTTCACGACCACGGTTACGGTTACAGTATGACTAACTGCCTTTGGAGCGAGGGATGTCACCGTGGTTACAGCACGAGGGAGGTCTGACAGCCATGGATCCACAAAGTCCTGAGTTCCTCCATTTATTCAAGGCTGAGCCCGCCTGTGGAAGCTCTGGCAGTGAACAGTTGGCCTGGTTTATCACAGCCTGCCACTTATACAGCTGCATTATCGTCTCCACCTTGAGCTGTACGCACTACTTGGCTTACACAAAAATCAATCAACAAACGCTGGATTAAGTGTCCCGGACACGCCTGCAAAGCGCAAAAACAAATACCTTTAGATTTCAGGGCTGTACAGATGAAGGGTTTTCCCATGAGGCTCTGCCCATAAAGCACATCATCATCATCATCATCATCATCATCAAAGGTGTGTGTGTGTGTGTGTGTGTGTGCGCGCGCGTCTCCCCCTGTACCTGTGTGATGCCGATGTGTTTGTTGACGTTCTCTGTCAGGTAGATCATGTCTCCCTCCTCGGTCATCACCATGATGAAGCCAGCCAGCGCCTGAGGATAGAAAGCGTCCATCGGATCATCGTCCTTCTCCTCCTCCTCCTCCTCCTCCTCCACCTCCTGCTCCTCTTCCTTCTCTTTAGGCTCTTCTTTCTCATCCTTACCTGCTGCAGAAGAAAACAACCAGGTGATTATTATTACAGTAGGCAGATCAGGCAGGATTACTTCACCACAAAGGCCCTTCAGATTAAACCTCTTTCTCACGGGAGACCTGAAAAACACCTTCACCTTTAAGCGCCTCACAGCCGCCTCCAGCACCGACGCTGTAATCACTTCCTGCCTGTTGCTGTAAACTCTGCAGTGTTTATGGTGATTCTGTGTCCCTCTTTAAACTAACCCACTTTTCTGTGTGACTGTAACTCCTCGTTTTCCCTGCAGTGAAGCTGTTCTAACGTGTAATTACAACCGTCAGCACAGCCACATTTTCAGATCCTGCTTTGGCATTTCCTCTGCTGCAATGTGAGCGCCGTCTCTCTGAGATCTGGCTCAGAGGAACCTGCCATAGCCGCAGGCCTCTTATCAGCTCAGCAGCGTTCTGCCTGTGCTTCCTTCCCATGGCCCCCCCCCCATCTCTGCTGCTGTGAGCATTCAGAATTGGGCAAATTAAGAACCTCTACTGAAAGTGTTTGTCTTCGGCATCAACCTCTCCTGCTGCGTGCCATTCGATGGGGATTTGGACAGTTACGTTTTCTTGGTAAGAAGAAAAAAAAAGTGTCAGATAAACTAATTTATTTTTCCTCCCGTGAATCCGTGACCACGCTTCCAAACCATGATGCACCCTGATGAAAATGAGATACACCCCAGAGGGTCACCTTTGTGACTACAGTGAAGAAATCCAGTGTTGTCCCACTTTTACTGAGGAGTTCATGACTCCGCGCTCACCGCTGAGGCAATGAGCCGACTCATCTCGTTAGGTAATAACACCAAAAAAGCAGCATGCCAGAGCTCCATGTACCTTCACACGGCATTCATGCCTGACTGATGACACCATTCAAACTCTGTCATTCATGAAGTCAAGACGAAGGGTGAAAGAGGCGCGAGAGGAGCCGTCTGAAGGCTTAAAACAACTCGCACTGCTTTAACACACTGAGTATTTGATCCAAACCTGACACCAACCGCTGCAATCAATCAATCATCTCTAACTCCACCTATACGACTCGGTGCAATTAACCCTTCTTTGAGTTTTCTGCCACTAAAAGAGAAACAACATGCATGCAGCTCATAAACACACAAACAAACAAAAAGAAAAAGCAGATGAAATCTGCAGCTGTGTCGGCAGATCTGATAACACACTGGTTCTTACAGTGACAGAAATATTTGCTTATTAGCACCAAAGTTAGCAGCACAGAGGGAGCTGAAGGGACAGATTTACAGTTTATCCTGTCAAACTAAAGTCTGGACCTGCTGGCGGTGAAATGAGGAATTTGAGGCCCACGAGTTTGATGACATGAGATTGAAGAGTATGGAGAGAAAATTGACTCAAAATGTTTGTGTGTCTGTAATGCTGGATTTGTGCGTAACTCAAATATCTGTGCGTCTGTAATGCTGGACTTGTGCGTAACTTGCTGGATTTGTAATTTTTTGTAATACACGAATCACCTGATACATACGGACAAAACTAAAGTTACGCACGAATCACCTGATACACACGGACAAAACTAAAGTTACGACTGCACAAAGTTTTTGAGACACATTTCACGCTTCCGGAGAGCTCCCAGATTCCCGTGTAACTTGGTGCGTTTAAATGCTGGTGCAAAGCTGGGTCATCTGAGTATTGTTCGGGGTTTCTCTGTTAGTTAGAACTCTTCTTTATGTGAGATAAGCTACTTCAGCTGTTGGTAGCTAAGACAGTACAGCTTAACCAAGATCAGTGGGTATGTATCTAAGCATTACAAAACAATATGAACAATTTAGAATGTTATTGTTTGAACTTGACAGTGTCATGGCCCTATTTTGCAAGTTGCATTGGCAAAATAAAAAAACCTGGGATGGCGATAATTTTTGTTAATATTGTCAGGTGCAATATATGGATATCTCTTTTTACTCTCTCTGTGTCCTTGAGCATTTTGTGTCCAGTGTGACTATCTGCTGTAAAATGCAAGTTCAGAACACTTGGAATTTATTAGCAAACAATTATTGCATGCTTAAGAGTCCTTTGCGATATGGATTCATCCATCAGAGTGTGACAGAAAGCAGCTAAAGGCGCAGAAAAAGTGCTGCATGAATGTACACTGCTCAAATATAATATAATCAAAATAAAGGGAACACTTAAACAACACAATATAACTCCAAGCAAATCAAACTTCTGTGAAATCAAACTGTCCACTTAGGAAGCAACACTGATTGACAATCAATTTCACATGCTGTTGTGCAAATGGAATAAACAGGTGGAAATTATTGGCAATTAGCAAGACACACTCAATAAAGGAGTGGTTCTGCAGGTGGGGACCACAGACCACTTCTCAGTACCTATGCTTTCTGGATGATGTTTTGGTCACTTTTGAATGTTGGTGGTGCTTTCACACTCGTGGTAGCATGAGACGGACTCTACAACCCACACAAGTGGCTCAGGTAGTGCAGCTCATCCAGGATGGCACATCAATGCGAGCTGTGGCAAGAAGGTTTGCTGCGTCTGTCAGCGTGGTGTCCAGAGGCTGGAGGCGCTACCAGGAGACAGGCCAGTACACCAGGAGATGTGAAGGAGGCCGTAGGAGGTCAACAACCCAGCAGCAGGACCGCTACCTCCACCTTTGTGCAAGGAGGAACAGGAGGAGCACTGCCAGAGCCCTGCAAAATGACCTCCAGCAGGCCACAAATGTGCATGTGTCTGCACAAACGGTTAGAAACCGACTCCATGAGGATGGTATGAGGGCCCGATGTCCACAGATGGGGGTTGTGCTCACAGCCCAACACCGTGCAGGATGCTTGGCATTTGCCAGAGAACACCAGGATTGGCAAATTCGCCACTGGTGCCCTGTGCTCTTCACAGATGAAAGCAGGTTCACACTGAGCACATGTGACAGAGTCTGGAGACGCCGTGGAGAGCGATCTGCTGCCTGCAACATCCTTCAGCATGACCGGTTTGGCAGTGGGTCAGTAATGGTGTGGGGTGGCATTTCTTTGGAGGGCCGCACAGCCCTCTGTGTGCTCACCAGAGGTAGCATGACTGCCATTAGGTACCGGGATGAGATCCTCAGACCCCTTGTGAGACCATATGCTGGTGCGGTTGGCCCTGGGTTCCTCCTAATGCAGGAGCATGCCCAGGCGTTGTAGGGAGGTCATACAGGCACGTGGAAGCCACACACAATACTGAGCCTCATTCTGACTTGTTTTAAGGACATTACATCAAAGTTGGATCAGCCTGTAGTGTGTTTTTCCACTTTAATTTTGTGTGCGACTCCAAATCCAGGCCTCCATTGGTTAATAAATTTGACTTCCATTAATAATTTTTGTGTGATTTTGTTGTCAGCACATTCAACTTTGTACAGAACAAAGTATTCAATGAGAATATTTTATTCATTCAGATCTAGGATGTGTTATTTAAGTGTTCCCTTTATTTTTTTGAGCAGTATAGTTTGTAGCAAAAAGTATTTCAGAGTAAAAAAGTATACTACACAAGTAACAGTCAATTTACATATTCCTGTAAGCTGGCATGTGCAGTGCCTAAACTTTAAATCATTTTAATCAGCCAACAGTTGACCCAGAAGGGTCACCTGACTACGTGCTGCTTACCAGATCGAAGCAGGTGATGCATTCGCAGGAAGCTCAGCGTCACCCTCATAATGGCGGCTTTGTCCAGGTGGGTGGAGACTCGGCGTGGGAGCGGCAGAGTGTGGGCGAGCTCATAAAACACCTCAGTCTCCTGACTCCGCCTACATCTGGCCGCATCACGAGAGCGCAGTTTTCTCTGCTCCGAACTGGTCCTGCAGGAGGAAGAAGAGGAAGATGATCAGGAGGTGAGTCACAGCAGGAGGGCAAGAGGACAAAAATAAAAGAGGGAAAAGGGAGCGGAAACTAAGGTGGAAAGAAGAAGATGCGGAGAAGGATCAGGGGATAATTATATTACAGAAATAAAAAAATAAATGGATGAGGAGAGGGGAAGGACAGAAAAGGAATGTGGGGCAGTGGGGGAGGGAAAAGGAGGTGAAGTGGGACAAAAAGAAGAAAATAAGACGTCTGTGGAGCCCAAAATCAACAAATCACTCTTAGCCAAATTTCCTCCTCCACTTCAGCCCCACTGTGTGCTTCTCCCCCCTCTGCTGACAACGCTTTAAGAAGGTCAAAGAGGAACGCTGTGAAGAAAGCGACATTAATGGGACCTCTCCTGCTTTTTAAAAAATTTCTGTCATGCATATCCTGTTACGACGGTGGGTGCAACTGGCAAGTCATAATCTGTTTTCTCTAACAAACGGCGTACAGCAGAAAACTATCCATGCCAGCCCTGAGTCAGGCTTTCTTCTAGAACACGGCCCCAATAAAGCCCTAAAAGCCCCTGGGTGCTGCAGCTGTGTGGCTTTAAACCTCCTGCAGTGACCTCTGAGTCAGGCTTATGAGCCACACTTGGTGCCCTAATAAACTGATAAACTGGATCTTCCAGATTTCAACAACACTCGACGAGGAGTTCAGGACCACATCCTTTAAATGCAAAACAACCCAACCATCAAATATATAATGCACTAATCACAGATGCATGTGAGGAATCTGTAACGATAGGGCGTTTAATTGCAGGATTAATCCCACTTTAAAGCCAGCGAGAAATAAACACCTCCATGTTTTTAGCTGGTGATTGTGCCCACAAGTTGGAGCTCAATAAACACTCCAAAGTGGGAACAGAAGTGGGCAGAAAACACCCAAAGACTGAAGGGAACAGAGTGTTTTTATTAGAGCTGCAGGGAAACGCTCCAGATCCTCAGCCTCCCTCCCCCGCTCGTCTTTTCATGCGTCCGCGGGCCGCTCTGCACTGCTACACTCCTCTCTCATTCACTGTGTTTTCCAACAGTGGCGGGATCTGTCAGCATCCCCCAGCACACTCTCTCCCTGCAAGCAGCAGCGATGGAGCTCCCAAACTAAGACAATTAGAGTAAATGCATCAATTAGAGATTTCTAATGACAGCCCCTCACTATCTCGAGGCTTTTATTTTGAAAAAGTGAGGGTTTAACTCTGAAGGATTTTTGAATAAGTTAATTATTCACATTAATGGGGAGATCTGGGGCTTTCTTGGGACGAATTATTGAATGATTTGAAAACTGGGAAATGAACAGCTAAAAAAAAAAAAAGGACCAGCATCCGTCTCACTGCTGAGCCAGCGTGGGCGCAGGAAGAAGAAAACATAACAATACAAAATGTAGCTGACGACAACGCATACCAGGACTGCTGGCTTTGCATCAACACCACATAAATACTTCAGGAAAATAAATTCAAGCATTCAGAAAATGGGACGGGAATTAATACAAACTCCACTTATTCTGAGGCACATTTACGCAAATACGCCAACATTTGCTGTTCGTATTATTTGTCAAAAATGCAGCAGGAAATAAATGACTGAGACTTTCATGCACTTATTCATTAATATCTGCAGCTTCATTCCTCCACAGTTAAATCCCACAGGCGTTTAATAACCCCCAAAAACAAAGTGACTTCTTTCAGCGTGCTGACACACATTATCAAACAGCAACACAAAAACAACACAACACGAGGCGTCAGCTGGACGTCGCTTCAAAAAGAACTCGTGCAGCTGACAGACGCCTTAACACAGCACGCAGTGCGACACACAATCGGCCGGCATCATCGCGCTCATTACAGCGATACACATTTGCTCACGCTGACAAAAGTGTTGCACAACTGGTCATGCTGTGGGTTCTTGCTCCTCACAGGGGCCCCGCGTCCTCTGAAATAAGCAGATTTAGATCATTCTGGCTCGATGCTGGTGTTTAAAATGACAGCTCCACCAGCATGGTTTCAGTCTCGTGGGGTTTTTTCTATTTTGTCCCAGAGAAACAAAGAAACCTTCATTTAAAAAAAAAAAAAAGTGTTTCCAGCTCTTCATCACAACTTTGGAGCATTTAAAACTGCTGAGATAACAGATCTGACATACGAGTAAGCATCAGCTGACATGGATGAGGAGGAAGACAGTGAAACAAAGATGACTGAAGATCATTTATGCAGGAAAATAAATGAACCCCTGGGTGAGAGGAGGACCTTTATATTCAGTGGATCTGAACACTTCCTCCCCTCTCAGCCATCATGAAAGCAAACATCGCAGGACACAATGTTCCAGCAGGACACCCCGGCACGCCCACGCCGTTCATATCAACAGCTAATCCGGCCGTGTGAATACCTGCCATCAGATCAATTCACACGCCGGTTTTTGCTGCTGTTGCATCAGCGCATGATTCAGCAAATCTCTTTATTGCTGAGGCATTACTGCAAGCTACTTCCATTTACAACATCCGTGTCCATGTGATGGGTTTTATTCAAAGGTTAGCAATCAAACACAAACACACACACACACACACACACACACACACACACACACACACACATTTGTAGAGTCTCTGCCAGGACCCCCCCCCCTGAAAGAACAGCCCTGTTCTCGTCCACTGAGCCTTCGTGCAAAGAAGTGAACCAGAGTCACGTTCACAGCACGAACAAAAACACAGCCTCAAATACTGAGTGTACCCGAACACCACAGAGGATCTGGTTTGTTTACCTCTCGGGTTCAGCTCAATTTTGAGCATGTCCAAAAAAAGTTACATAAATAAACAAGAAGATTTCTTCCATTTCAGGAACCTCTGAGCTGCAGCTCCCGTCCTGCAGATGTGCGCTCTGTCGGGACGAGACACTCTGTCCTTCTTATGCTCGACAAGGTGGACAAAACGAAAGGCCGTGAATGTGAAGCAGTAATTTTCCACAGCTCAGGGTCATGAACTCTCTTTTTTTGTTTGTAAGGAACTGAATGTACTGAAGACAGGAAACTCTGGTATGCTGTTTGCAGAAAGACAAAAACTGCTCTCAGTTTAACTTGTCAGCGTAACTCAACATCTTTGGGTACACGCACACCGCAAAGGTCACTGCCTATGTATTTCGTGCAGCTTCTGACACGCCGTCTCAGATGCATTTCCATGTTTGAGGAGGTGAAGCGGGACAGTCAGAGATACAGTCGGCATTTCACTGCGTCATCCTCAGGCACGCAGCAGCCGTTAAGTAGAGATAATTGAACGGCGCAGAAAAACAAGCTCACAACCCCCTTCAAACTGCTGCAGAGGAATCTAACAATTAAAAAGGACGCACACTCGAACTCGCAGCACAAACTGGCAAAACATCTGAACTCTCAGAGCGCAGCTCAGTGACGCCAGGAGCTCACAAACCCTTCAGGGGGTTCGAGAGGAATGTGCTCCTCTTTTTGCCTTTGAAAGGCAGCGCTTCCCGGGGGTGGGAGCACAGCCCCTTCAAGGGGTCACGAGATGAATTTAAGGAAGGGGGAGGTCGTGAAATGAGTGACACGAAGAAAGGGAGAACATCAACAGGACTGGTTTTCTTTAATAACCCTGTATAACCTTAATAAACACATTAAAGCACATCACCAGGAATACAGGGCTGCACACGGGTGAGGACAAAGTGTCCTGCAGCTCTGACAAAACTGAAGTTTCAGATCCTGTTGTTGGTTTGAATACTGCTCAGGTCTGACAGCAGCACATCCATCAGTTACTACAGCGACTGTTAATACTGGTGTTACTGACTGAGGCCCTGAGCGTGCTCAGGAGATACTGATCATTCCCACTCACTTTATTCATCTACTGTAAACAAGATCAGCAGTTTAATTCATATCTGTCTGCAGTGTGTTCAGTGCTCCACCTCAGCTAACTTGCTTTAGGGTTAAATCTAGCCCGCCCTCAGAGCCCAGTTTTTTTTTGTGTTTTCTATTAAGTGGAGATAGACAGGAAATGGGGGGTGAAGATGTCAGGGGAGGACATGTGGGCAAATCAGCGACAGGTTGGGACTTGAACCTGCACCACCGGCACCGCAATGCGGTATATGCATGTGGTCGCCTGCTCCACCACTGAGCCACCTGGGCGCCCCAGAGCCCAGTTTTCTTAGTTTCCTCCGTGCATAAGACCAGAACTGATCCTCAGGGTAACTCTGGATACCACCAGAAACACCACAGAACTCGTTTCTGTGCTGTCTGAAAACGGGACCAGATTGGTGTCCATGCACCTGACAGCATTCCATGCTTTGAGGCTGAGCTGGGATGTCACTTTCACCCTGAACACCACCTGACGTAGGTGCACGTGAGAACAGAAATGTGTGACACAGTCACGTGAAACCTGCCAGTTCCCTCATAAAAAAGTCAGACTGTGCCAGCAGTGCAGGTTAAAGTTTGGGCACCAGGGTGGCTCAGGGCGTGAGCAGGTGACCGTACATGCCGCATGGCAGTGTGGTCGGCGCAGGTACGAGTAATAAAAACAGAAAATATCCTCACCTAATCATCCTGCAACTCTCAGAAGTTCATACGTGAGAACGGCTCTGTGGTCTGCATGGAATATTTATCCTGTGTGCACAAACTAAAAGAAACACCACCTTAAGGGGCTTTGGGAGCTCACAGTAACAGGTTTTTTTAAATTAGTGCATCAATGAAACTAATTATGTAAACAAGAGGAAGTCCAATGGAGAATGGTGCTGAGACGATTAGGCTCAAAGTACTGCTACCAATTTGTCAAAGATTAATATTTGCTGGTTTTCACCATTTCTATCATAAAACTGAACATCCAGCCTGCTGTCAGTCTCGTGCCATCAAATACTGCCGTTCTGATAAAGCCGCTGATGTGTCACAGTTACACAAACGCTGGCCTTCGATGGCAGCGATGCACGAGGATACGGGAAAGTGAGACAGGTGTACCCACAATGTTCTCCTAAAGCTAACCAGGTAGCTTTCAGAGTCTAAACCAAACCTCAGGTCCACACAGGACGCCGTCCTGGCTGATTAACTCCACCACCTCTCCACCACCCTAATGTGAACTGCATCTCGAACACCCTGTGTTTAACTGTGATACACAGCATCTTTAGTCTCTTGACAACATAACACAACAAAAAAGTTGTTGATGTTTACGTCAGGTGCCCTTCCTGATGCACTCCAACACAGACACACACAAGAGTTTTCATTTGTTATGCAAAATATCTGATGAAAAGTGAAAACCTAAAAAGTTCAAAGGAGCAAGATGCTGCACACAGATGCAGTCAGAGAGCTGCACTACAACTGTTAGTAACTGCTGCTGTTTATCATCAGCAGCCCCGAGCACGCTGCCAGCGAACGCCGTGTCCTTGGTCAGAGAGCAGAGCTGCTCTTTGTCGACTTATTGCTCAATATGTGTGTGTGTGTGTTAGGAGGAGGTGTACGAAGCCCTGACAGAGATCTGCACCAAACACCGACTCCAGTCTGTGTGTTCTGGAGTACAAACTGCGGTTACTGAGCCGTCACACATGACTACACCACACAAACACACACAAACACACACACACACACACACACACAGTCATCTATAGTCTGTATAGATGGAGTGACTACAATTTGTGAGGTAAGCAATAACCAGTTGGACTGCCTCTTACACTGAGAACACAATGTCCTCTCTAGGCATGTGCAGAGGGGGGAGGGAGAGGGAGCCCGAGTGCACACGCGCGCACACACACACACACACACACACACACACACACACAACACACACACACACTAAGTAGACTTTCAAGTGAAAGGAACAAATGCAGCAATAAAGAGGAGCCTGTGTGCAGCAGACGAGGACAGGAGAGTGAGGGAAAATTTGAAGAAGTCCAGAACAAAGACCAGGGGACCCCTTCCCAAATATTCACACATATCCTGCCCACACCTACACACATGCACGCACGCACACCCCTTATATCCTTGACATGCGTACCAAACTGTAAACAAACTGAGCTTGGCCTTGTTTGGCTCAGTACACAATGTCCAAGAGTGCTGAAACACAAGAGTTGTTTTTGGCAGCTCGGAGACTGTCATGGCACACACGCGCGCGCGCGCGCGCACACACACACACACACACACACACACACCCTTTGGCCTAAAGTGTTGAACAACTGTTCTTTTCCCCACTCACAGGCGTTTTTGGCCTGAGACCAACCCTTGGTCATTCTGTAGAGCAGGAGTGTCAGACTCAGTCAGCAGGTCCCACACAGCTGTATAATAACCTTCTAATGTACAGAAACAAACGTCCACGTTTAACGAGCCAAAACAGATGATGAATATCCTGAGATATCTCAAGTATCTCATGCTGCAGATCACATAAAACTAGGTGCCCCGAGCCGGACCCTTTAGTGGGCCCGTTCTGGCTTTAAAGTATCAAACATGCCAAATGGATCAGGGAACATTGTTTTATTCTTCATTATTACCTTTAACACAAACTTCATGAGCAGTTTAACAGCTGCAGGAGTCTTTTTTTTATTCGGGTGAGACCATAAAACACTAAGTACATTAACACCTCCTCCAAGGCCAACAAAATTCCCTCCACAAACTGAGTCTCCGGTCCCAGATTCATGTGTGATATTTTATTAAGAACGTCAAAACAATATCTATCATGTGAAATGTCCAATTTTGCCCCATCGTGCAACAGTAAGGAGCCCCTCCAAAAATTCTTGGATCTGGATCCAGGAACGTCTGATAAACAATCCCCGAGTGCTGTCAAATTTCCAGAAATGTCTAACTTTGACTTTCTGAACAAACACACACACTGAAGCCAACGCACAACCTCTGTGACGGAGTTAAAAACCATCAGGAGAGTCATAAAACGCCCAAAGCCCAAGGCCATGTCTTCACATTCCTCTTCTTCCAATCAAACAATAACCAGACACACCAGACGAGTTATCTGAATCAATAAAGGCAGTGAGTTCTGCCTCTGAGTGACCTACGAGTTTGAAAAAATGTAAGAAGACGTAACCCATTTTAGCTGAGCATGCTGTTCTGCTGGGCCTCAGGTTTCACCCTGGGTGGAGGTCACAGCTCCTGCTGTGGGTGTCCACTTTGTCCCCCCCCCAGCAAAGGCTGTACATCCAGTTTTAGTGTTAATGCCAAACACACAATATTAAAGGCTTGCTCCAACACACTGCCAGCAGGGTTTGAAATCATCCCCAAAGCATGAAAAATTGCAAGAAATCCTTCATTACTCACCCGCCACTTACTTCAGAACACAGTCTCATTAAGGTGGTTCTCTTATAACCATATAATTAAGCCCTCTATGGCCACCATACTGCCTGATCATAATAATAACATCTATCCTATAAACCAAAGTGCAGGCTCTGAGAACACCCTGTTCTTTTCTCGGAGCTGTCACTAAATGTCCTCACGCTTCCTCTTTTTCACAATCCGCCACAATAACACGCGTTCACGGCCAATCTGCACCATCTCTGTTTGTTATGTCTGCCTGCAATAAAAGAAAATCCATAACTGGGATGCGGGTCATCCATGAAGCAAAGCAACATGGCGTGGACAAAGGCGGCGGCTGTGCGCTACAACAACACAACACAACACAACACAACAGCACAATAACGCAGGAATGCAGCCGGGATCGCAGTTTAGAAATATACAGGGCTGCAAATGTGCAGTATTAATTATGTCTTACTGAAGGCGGCTTATTTCCTTAGAGACACTAAGGAAATAAGCCGCCTTCAGTTCAGTCTGTGCAGGTAAAAAAGGTTCAGATGGGTTTCAGATTTAAAGGCCGTATTAATGCGGAGAAACTACCGCCGTGTGAATACCTGCTGTGGAAAAACACGAATTTATTACTTAAACACTAAAAATGTTTTATAAACACGAGCAGCCCGACTGAGAGCCGCACAGCCCGCAGCGGCCGTCTTTCCTCCGCCTGCTGCCTCTTTAATGGCTCCCGGAGACTCGAAGTTGAAACCGATAAATACCGATAAACTTGTCGAGTCCGCCACCGGAGACACCGTCCCTCACTGAGTCTTACCGTTTCACCGTCACGGCCCCCTCCTTCTTCTCCATCTTCGAGCTAAACGCTGAACGAAACGACTCGACTTCTTATTGTTGTTTATTCCAACTCGACGACACCGTAAATGACAAAACCTCGCAATCGCGTCACGTTAGCCGCCGTGAGCACAGGCCGCTTCCGCCCGGAACTTCAAAGTAAAAGCCCCGAGCTTCTCTTGAATTTCAGTTTGAATTTTTCATTTTTATTTCTTTCTGTTCCGTTTGTAGAGTTTCCACTTTATTATTATTATTATTATTATTATTATTATTATTATTATTACAGTGGGTAGCAAGTTTCCTGATGATTGGTCGGTTGACAGATTTGACCGCACTGACAGATTAAAGCTGAGGACATTTCCTGTTGATTCTTATTTAATTGCAGTGAGTAGTCTCAGTTGGGCCTTTTTAAAAGTCCAGTTTTAGTCTTTTAGCATGTTACCGTTTATCTTTAAGAGGAAACAGCAGATCAGATTAAATTATAGGTGATGCAAACACGGTAATCAGCAGCAGTTAAGTAATCTCACTGACTGTTTGTACACAGCTTTAAAGATTAACCGGGACAGTCGCTGCAAAGTGGCTCAATCTGATGGGTCAGTTACGTAATGCTGTACCTGTTGTTTTGCTTTTCTGTGTAATCCATGTTAAGTGCACAAATAATAGCAAAGCTGTCGTTTTTAGTTTGGTCCATCGGTCTGGGTAAACGTTTGTCTTCTTGATAATTTGGTTTAAAATAAATCATTCATCTTTGTATTTAAACTTACACACTTTGGAATAAAGAGATTTTGTTTGGAAAGGTTTGATGGAAGTTCACCTTAGTTTTATATCGCATACAACATATACCTGATAAAATGTCATCATTCATCAGTGACAGCTGAAATCTGATCCACATGGTGAAAGTAGGTCACTCGGTCGCCGAGTGCTTTTATTTTGTATATTTTCATGTTTCCGGCGTTGCTCCCCGCCGTCACGCTTCCGTCACAGGCCAAACGAAGCGACGCAGGCGCTCTGAGGCTCCGCGTCGTCCGTAACTTACCTGCTTTTTACCCTCGCCCAGGTTACGTCAGCTGAAGGGACGCTGTGCTGTGATTGGCTGTTTGGCTGTGAGGGAACGCGTGTCGTCATGACCTGTTTGACAGGGCTGGATTTTGTTCTCAAATTAATGAACATGTCATTGTCAACCTATTTATCTTATTGGGTAAATTTCCCATTCATAAAGCAAAGATGTCAAAAACAACATCATCATTTCTGTTATTTTTAACTGAAATGAAACGAATTCACTAAAATATGTAAAAGAAAACAAGAAATGCTTATCAGCCCTTCTATTTTATTCGGAATACCTCGAATGAGAACGTCTGCCTCTTCATTTTTCTCTCTTTATTTATCTTTCTATTTTTTATCTTATTTTACTTTTGTTTTGTTTTGTTTTTTTATGCAGGATTATCTCTATATAGTCTAACTAATTGTAAATATATAACTCAATTTATATTGTCAGTTTGTTCATATTGTACAGTAATTTTGTGAAATAAAGATTTTTTTTAAAAAAGGAGGGCGTGTGGAGGAAAGCAGACGGAAGTGGAATAAACCTGCTGAAAAATGTGAATTTTAAAAACTCTCATTATTTAAGATTTACTGCAGAAATGTGGTGTGCAAAAGTCTCGAGCCACTCCTTGTTTTTAATATTTGTGAGGAAAAAGGTGGAGAGCGTTATCTGCAAACACACCTGGAAATACAACATATGAGACAAAAACCAGAGTTTGCACAGTTCTTGGAGCTTGAATGTCAGCACTTGGTGTGACCTCCTTTATCCTTCAGCTCAGTCTGAGCCCTCTGAGGCAGCTTCCTGTAGCTTCTTTCAGCAGTCTGCAGGAACAGTTCTCCAGGCTTCCTGAAGGACGTTCAAAGCTCTTCTTTGGATGTTTCTGCCTGTGGTTCTGTCCTCTGTCAGGACGATCCCACACTGCTTCAGTAATGCTGAGGTCCGGGCTCTGAGGAGGCCGATCCTGACTGATCGTGTTCACTTTTTACTGCACTGGCAGTGTGTTGGAGATCATTGTCGTGCTCTTGTATAATCTTGTATTATCTTGTATAATGTGGCATAGCTCAGCCTTTCTCCCTGTTTACTTTCTGATGAGGCTTCAGTGAACAGCAGACGGATCAGCTGAAGGTCCAGATCAGGTCCTGTGTTCGGTCTTTGATGGGATTTGTTCCTGTTTCTTAAGTTTCTAATTCTGTTCATCTGCTGTAGAATTTTTCGGTCCTGACTCTTCTGCTTCTGTCCAGTTTCCTCATGTCTTTTAAAGACAGGCTGCAGCTCTTCGGGAATCAGTTTGTTGGTGCAAAAATATAATTTTATGCTGACAAACTGTGTTAGACATTTTTCATGGACTCGAGTAAAGAAATGGGAACAAATTATGTGTTATTGTGAGCTGGTTCTTTGCTGAGTTGTCTGCTCTGTACAGACACAACGCTGGCTCATCCCTGAGTCAGGAGCCTCTTTATGCTTCAGTGATTCATGGATCACAGTGCAGTGGCTTAACTAACAAAATCATTCCTCTGAAAAAGCAGTTTTCACTGGATCTCCTGTAACATTTAATAACAACACTCAAACCATCTGCTGAGCTCGTCTCAGAATAAGAGTTTAACCAGCCTGGAAGTTATTCCAGCTTTGCTGCTGGGATTCTCTCCCTGACCTCAGGACTGTCCCACCTGCTGCTCATCGCTGAAAGACGGTCGCACTTCCTGAATTAGAACCAATCAAAGCTGTGACGTGTTACATTAATAAGTCCAGCTGAAGCTACACGGGTGACCTGTGCAGGTGCTCGATGGCGAAACAACCAATCACAGCAGAGCAGGGCGTCCCTCCGGCCGATCCATTCTACTGCCACCAGCCGTGGTGTTAGAAGTGGTCGTTTTCTTCCTCTGCAGGTCGACAGAAGTATTACAGCTGACTGTGTTCGTTTGCATTGCCCTCTGCTGACCGTCAGCGGGAGGAGGACACGCTTAGTCCCGGACGAGCGCGTCAAAGCATCCAGGTACTTATTAAAATACATAAATCTATAATAATCCTCTGGAAAGTGATGTTTACTAGTCACTTTCAGCACATCTTCTGCTGACGGCTCTGTGGTGACTCATCAGTATAAAAAGTCCAGCGACTTCTTCATTTTAGGGCATAAATAATTCCTCATTACAGGAGCAGACGTGAGGACACACCTGTTGATGTTACATTATTCAGCGCCGTGTGGGTCATATTTGCAGCAAACGCAGTGGTGCAGCGGTCAACACTGTTGCCTGACAGCAAGGAGGTCCTGGGTTTGAATCAGCTGGCTTGTGCGGTTCTCTCAGGGTGTTCTGTTTCCTTTCAGAAGGCTGCATGACTGACTGTCTGCCTGTCTGTTAGCTCATAGGCTGGCAGCCTGGCTTTTATCCAGATCAACTTTACGAGTGTCCTGCCACTGTGGTGAGCAATGATTTCAACACAGGACATGCTGGATGTCAGTGGCAGGTATTTAAGACTAGATCAGCACCAACATTTCTTTCTCCTCTTCAGTGCCCCTGCATCTGGAAGTTTCATCAGGATGGACTCTTCCTCATCCCTCTCGTCCTCATCTTCCTCTCGTGCCTCTCGGATTGTTTCCATTCAACGCTGGCATCATCTTCCAGCTCCCTCTCACTGGCTTTGAACTGTGAACTGACTTCTATCAGTTTCATATCATTGTGAGTGAACAGTTTAGTGTTTAAGAAGCGACACCTGAGCTTTGGGCCTCTTGTTGCTGCATTAATGCATCACACATGAGTCTGTGTGCAGAGATCTGCTGACTGTGTCTGAGAGGAAAAAGCTTTAAGATTTTACTAAAAGACTTCAATAAAAACTCTGTTGTGTTTTTAATGTAGCAGATAACACACAGCTGCAAACGTGTGTGTTTGTCCCTCTGGAGCCATTAGTCCCACTTCTATCTCTAATCCCAGCACAGGAAACACTGGATACATTTCAGGTGTTACTCATGATTTGTGTGCTTTCGACTGTGAATATGTCAAATTTATGACATAAAAACTTAGCCAGAGCTTCTTATTTTAAGTGAAACACAAAAAAACTGCAATGACACATGTTGCTCCAGTGGTCTGCAGCCACACGGTGCTGTGCAGGTCAAGGGATTGCCCTTTGACCCCTTGATAGCACTTAAACACTTTAAACTCTGGCCTCATCAAAGTACTGCATTACTATGAGAAAAAGAGACGACATGCTTCAGGTTTCACGTTTTAATAACAGGTCTCCATTTACAAACAGTGACGTCATTCATCTGCAACTTCCACCACAGCAGGCATAAGTGTGTGTGCGTGTGTGTGTGAGAGAGTGTGTGTGATCAATGAAGAATGCATATTTCATACATTAACAAGCACACGGGAGGAAAAGCTGAACAAATGAATGCGGTTTGACTCATTTTTCTTCGTCCTGACTCAAAGGTTTGTTCCCTCTGTGCTGAAGTTTGGGTTTCAGTGGGCTTCCTGCCTGCTGAGGGTCTGAACGCAGAAACGAGCTGAGGTCAAAGGTGAACTGTTGCATCTACTTTGATTGTAACACTTGATTTTCTGATTTGAGCACTTCTAAACATTCCTGTAATCTGGAACTTTAACGCAGAGCTTCACGTGTTCCCGCTGCTCTGACGTCTCCTCTCAGAGCTCCCTGCCTCCACTTTATCAGGCACAAAAACCCAACCAGGTCCTGCTTATTGAGAAAGATGAAGTGTTATCGCTCAGTCTTTAATCTGACGTTTTAGAATGTGACCTAAACGAGCTCTCGTAATTACATCATCTTTAACCAATCAACCTTTCTCCAGTTCGATCGGCCTCATAGATATCCATCTATAAAAGATTCCTCTTTGTTTTTGGAAAAGTTTGGTACAATATACAATCCCTGAATTTCCCTCTTGTTTCAGCCTCCAGCTGATTCTGGGAAAGTTAGCAGAAACAAGAGTCAAACTTATATCCATAAATCCCATAAACAACTCTGGTGGTTCCAGTATTTTGTTACCAAATAAAATAGAACTCATTTTTACTTCTTTGTCATGGATGGAAACAGAGAGGAAAGGTCAGAGGGCATCTTTAAGCTGCATTCAAAGACATCTCAAACAATCAGCATAAAACTTGACATTAACTCTGACGGAGCACACAAAGACACTCTGGAGTGCCGCTGCTCAGGTTTAAAGAAACGAAAGTGATTAGAGGCGTACTGAGAAAGGCAAAGATTCCCTCTGAGTATCCGGGGAGCTTTGTGAAGCTGCACTGTGAAGCAGGTTCACCTGCGCACAAACACCTGGATTTAAGGTGAAGATGTTCTTGGAGAAGTTCGACCTTTGAATAATCTGGGCTCTCATCAGTATTTCAGGCGGCGCTCCGTTTTTTTCCCGCACGTCGTGATGCGGCGTTAATTCGCCCATAAAACTGAGACCGACTCCAGAGCTCACGAGCTCATTCAAAGATGCCCTCCTCGGGCATGCTGTTGCTATGACGACAAAGATGAGTACACAGGGCTGCGACGACAGCGGCTCAGACACGAAGCCAAGAAAGCGGCGGTTTGTCTGGGGCTCCAAGGGCATAACCTCGGCTCCTGCGGTGCTGGACATTTGCTCAGCTGTCTATAGGAGGACTGTCAGACAGGTAACACAATAACAACACACGAATATAAAAGCAACAAAAACCTGCAGGCAGCAGCAGGAAATCTCTGCAGCCTTTCCTCATTCACATTTCAGGCACTGAATGTCTGCTTCTGAATAAATGAGCCAATAATCTGTTAATAAACCCGCTTTGTCAGTTTAATTTGGCCCCCGACATCAGAAATGACCGTGTTTACACGCAGTGCAGCTTTATGTCAGAACTATGGAATAACTGTGTGTATAATGCAGTGATAACTGCTATGCTGGCAGATTCAAGTGCATTAAAGATTAATGCTATTCTGCTTATTTTCTATCATACAGACGGTTAAAATGGTGGCTGCTCATATTAAACATGTAAACCCTGTAACGCACAAGCTCTGGATGCAAACACTGCTCTAAACTCTCGGCTCTGCATGACATCAACAAGAGAATGCCCCGCCCACCCATCCACTCTGTTCAAAACAAAGAGCAGCTCTGCAGCCTCTGAATCAGCTGACTGTAACTTAACCAGTAAAGTCTGGATTACAGGCCGGCCTCCGAGAGCATCATGACTACACATTACTTAAAGAACTGCACAGCCTAAGTAGGACCCCCCCCCTCCTCTTTTGGCTTTTTCTTTTTTATCGTCTGGAATCTGAGCAAAGGTCGAAAAGTGGCACAATCAGTAACACAAAGGGAACAAACCTCCACACAGACGTGCACCTGTTCAAACTAAAGGTGTGCAGCGAATGTCTGTGTGTGTGTGTGTGTGGGGGGGGGGCTGCACAGTCAGATCAGTAAACATGAATGTGGCGGCTCAGAATGGACTGTGGATTTACTTTATGTGCAAATTCTTGCAAGAGGCAATTCAGGTGCAACAGGAATGGAGTCCAAGACACAGAATATATGATGTTACACCGTAATGAGGCTCAGTGTGTCTGTGTGTGTGCGGAATGTGCCAGAGTGTGTGTGTGTGTTTTCTGGTGCCCATGTTATTCATTAGGATGCTGGAGGATTAGTAGCCAATCAGACTGATTAGCTTGGACAGTGAGCTGAAGCCTTCAGCTCGCAGCCACCTGGACGATTGCGCTCTGTGCTCGACTCGGGTCGGTCCCTCTAAGGAGTCGCCCAGACCCGGAATGCATCCGCCCCCCGCAAGGGGATCGAACCCAGACCGCTTTCATGGTCAAAGTGGAGAAACTCTATTACACAAAATAAAAACACATGGACATCTTCATGTTCCCTAAAACAGCAGACATTCGATTTATAACCGTCTTGTTTTTATGTACAATAAAAGGATCTTCATATATTAATAATCTTCAGCTTTCCTGCTTTGTCTTCTCCTCGTCTCTGCCGAGTCTTCACACATTTGTCCGCTGTGTATTTATAGAGTATTTTCATTATTTACAGTATAAATTACTACACAGTCCTGTGATAAAATAAATAACATAAATACAATGGCCGTGGCTTTTGCAGTGTCTTTAGCATGGCGGGGAAATGGGAGGGGTCTGATGAAGGAGGGGCTGCCGTTAGAGACAGAAAGGATAAACGAGGCGGTTAAAGCAGTCTTTCTGCAGAGAAACACGGAGGACGGAAGCTGTGGGAATAAACGATATTCCCGCAGAAGGTGGGAAACTCTTCCTGAGAGTAGCTCTGTGGTTTTCGCACTTCCATCGTGGACTAAACACTCATTAAAAAAAAAAAACCTTTCCAGTTTCTGCCCATAAAAATAAAAATCTATGCTCGAGTTAAATTTGGCCAATCTGCACTTCAGGTTCATCTCCTTCTGCACCTCTGCGCTGCTCCCAGCCTGGCTGCATGGTTTAGCTCACTCAGGGGGAGACCTCTGCTGACCATTTCACAGAGGATTTCAAACATCTACGTCTTCTAATGAGAGCCAGGGTCCGAGCCCGAGGATGTTGATTTTTTTGGACCAGGTCTACCGGCTCCTGTAACAGATCCTGAGGGATCTGAAGGACACTCCCAGTGAAAAGGGGTGGAGCATTTTAGCCACAGAACATCATCTTTGCTCATCACCGACTCCCTGCAACTTCGCCCACTTCTGCTAATTGGAAATCAAGCTGAAATGCCTTTAGGCACACTGGAGACGACTTCTAAAATAAAGGTGTGCAGCACCGCCTGAAGACACTACTCTGCAGTTGAGATCTGCCAAATTTAAACCCTTTTTAAAACCACTGATCCAGTTTACTTAAAATTTAAACCAAATGTTAAATTTTTACAGGCCAAGCCTTCCACCTGATTAAACGTATTTTGGAGAGCGACAGAAGTTTTAAAATGGGCCGTGCAGACCTAAGATCAGCAGAACAAGCTGAATGTTTCTAACAAAGCTGGCTTTGAGGTCCATCGTATGGTCAAAGATACACCTGAACATTTCACCTGTATGTGTCAGATCCTGCAGCTGTAACAGCACCAGTGGCCTCTAACACTGATGCTGCGCTTCCAGCCGATCCTAAACCACGTCTGGCCTTTCCTCACCTTCCCCAGAGGATAAAGGGAAAATGCCAACGAGGTGTCCACATACTTTTGGTCACAGAGTGAATAAGTGTTATTTGTTCCTAAGACTTCCTGAATGTGGAATGATTCAGGAGGAGTTTCCCACCTGTGGGTGAAGGTGAGTACAGAGAGATATACTGAGGGTTAATACTGCAGTGGTAGGTCAGGTACAGTCTCTGGTTGTTGGCCCCAAATTCTGACATGATTGTGAGTGTAAGGGAAAGGCGTGAGACAGAGAGGACGACGACGAGGGGGAAGATGGAGGGAGGGGTGAGTGCAAAGCTTCTCCTCCAGCTATACCACCGTGCCGCTCGGCGAGTTCCCGTTCTGTGCTGTCAGGTTCTGAGCAGGAGACAGAGAGGAGAGAGGTTAGAGACAACGGGCACAATTAGGGCCAGAAAATCGACTCCACTTTCAGGTGCAGAAAGATGAAAAGGCGAGGAGAGGAAAGACGAACGATGAGCCGTCACTGTGCTGCTGTTACCGGGTGAAAAATCCACTCACACCGACACCGAACATTTCATCTGTTCACACAGTAACACTGAACTTAACATGGCTCATAATTTTACTGACAAAGCACACAGCAAGTAGGCTAATTATAATGAACGTCCTGAAATAAATAAAACCGCACTGGAGAAAAAGTGGAGTGACCTCATTCACTGGAGAAATTCCTCACATCATTTAAGGAGCTGAATAAAGACTTCTGGTTCCAGCTTTTAAATATCAGGACTTGGTGTTTAGGCTGTAGAGCAGGGGTGGGCGGTACACGTCCCCCATGGGGCCACCGCGCCAATGAGCTGATCTCAGTTCTGCTCGATATTAATTCTCTCTCTTTATAAGCTTATTGATGCAGTCCCAGTTTCTCAGGCGGCCTCGTGGGAACATTAACTGCCCACCCTGCTGTGGAGCGTAGATATAAAAAACAAATAGACCACCATCTAAAAATGAGGCCAACATGGAAGATCAGTTCCTCTGGGGGCCACTTGGGGCAGGCTCCAAAAGTGACCCTCACATTACAACAGATTTTAAATATGTTTCAGGCTTTGCCCAAAACTGCTTTGGCCTCAATAACAAATGTTAACACTTCTTAGCATTTACAGCTGTGCTCAGAAGTTTAGATCCGCTCATCGCGGGCATGAACGTCATGGTAATTTTCATGGTTTCTTTCAACTGATTATACAGCATGCACCTTTAATGGCTCTAAAACATAAGAAACACAAGTTTGAATTTATTTAGGATTTTCTCTGATCCACACAGGGTCATAAGCATACATGCGGGCTCAAATATATACACATACACTCCCACTTATATTTGGTTAAATGTCCCTTTACAAGTTACACCTCGACCAGATGCTTTTGGACTCTGTCACAAGCTTCTGGCATAATTCTGGCTGGATCTTTGACCACTCTTCTCAGCAGGATTGGTAGAGTTGAGGTGAAGTTCCTTTAAGACAGCAGGATGTACGTGTTTAAAATTACGGGATGTTTAGAATAAAGTCCACGATAAATGCTTTTGGTTGTAGCTACACTGTAACTGAGAAGTCAGTACTGTTCTTGATTGACCCCTGGTTTGTTCAGAGTTTGGTTGTTCTGGAAGACTAATGTCACGGTAATGGCTGATGCATCAGTCATTGCTTGCATGAACTGTGACATCAACACAGCCTCATAAGCGTTCACAGTGGTGCTCGGCAGAGGAAGCTGTGACGTGTTTCTCAGATCAACACTGGAATTAAAAGGAAACAAAGTGACGAGAGCAGGCATAAAAAGCCCGAAAGTCAATTTTTGTTTCGTGAGCCTAAACCAGCACCCCAGACTAATATTACAGTAAATTAACCTCTATTTCTCACCCAGACAGATCACATCAGGTTTAAAACACCCAGCTGTCCAAAAAAAAAAAAAAAGCCAAAATGAAAGGCTTCAAAACAGTCGCCCGTAAGATGAAAGATGATGTAATGATGGCTCTGTCCATCTTTTGTATACAGTATCTGTTCTCACCCTTTAAATTAAAAACATTTTGGACTGCAGCTCTGAAGACGTGTGACATCAAGATGAATCAGTTAAAAAGACAGACAAGTACTTTAAGGGTTAAAAGATGACGTACCGCCTTCCCCGGCCGTGCCCAGGTACAGATGAGACCCTCTTGGCAGGCCGTGATGATGCAGTCGTCCATGAACACCAGGACGGTCAGCCTCTCATGTGCAATCTTCTTACAGACCAGCGGCTCCAGCAGCGGCACTTCGTGCATGCGTGGGCACAGCGTGGTGCCCAGCACCTTGGCGGCGTCCAGCCGGTTGCTCCTCGGCGCCACGTTGATCTTGTCGTTACTTTTGCTGATGTTGCCCAGGCTGTGGTACCGCTTGTGCTCCTTCTCTACGCCTCCACTGCCACCGGACTTATCTGACTTGCGCTCCTGTAAGGACAGGGTGGCGAAGCGGCCGATGCTGAAGGGGGTGCTGTTTCCCCCGCCACTGCTCCCTCCCCCTCCTCCTCCTCCTCCACCTCCCTCTGAGGCGCCCTGGCCCTTGGAGGCGTTTGCCACAGCAGGGTGGGGCAAAGAGTTGGAGCGTGAAAGGGAGCGAGGAAGCGGTAAAGGGAGTGTTGGTGGGTTGGAGGCGCCGGTGTTAGTGTTCGGCGGGTGATGGTGTCCCTCAACACCTCCACTTCCTCCCCCACCTGAGGTGCTGTTGACCACCCCGCTGCCAGAGTTGGACAGCGAAGGTCCAAAAGTGTTAGTAAAGGCGCGGGACAGCGGCAGGCGAGGGTACAACACATCATCCGTCAGGTCCCACAGACAGAACTGGGTGTCCTGCCCCACCGAGCCAAACCGGTAGGTGACCGATGGCGAGCCGCCACCTTTCGAGCTGTGCCGAGACAGACGCGACAACGTGCTGCTCGTTCGAACCCGGCCAAAGTGCATGGAGTTATTTTGCGCCCCCTGGTGGAGGTCCTCCTCGCTTCCACTGAGCTCCATAGGCTCGTCATCTTCCAGGGAAGTTGTGAAGGGATCAAACGCCACTACGTTGACCCAAGACTTGTGGCCGTGCCCCCTCGCTACCACTCGGCTTTCTGCAAAAGACCACACAGTGACCAGATCATCCTCTCCACCTGTGGCGAGATATTTCCCGTCGGGACTCCAAGACACGCAGAGCAGCCCGCCAAAGTAGCTCTTCATCACGCCCTGCAGCTCCATCGAATCAAAGTGGAAGACGCGCAAGCATCCGTCCTGACCCACGCACGCCACGTGGACACCGTCTGGTGAGAATGCAAACTCGTTGAGGCCTCCCTCCCCCACAGCCCATCGCAGCAGAGGGTTGCGCGGCGTCTTGGTTTTGCAGGCGTAGACGGCGAAGCCTTCGCCCTGCCGCAACAGAGAGTACTGTGGGGCCGTGGTGCCGCACGGGTGGTCCACGTTGTAGAGGTAGAGGTGACCGCTGGCGTGGGAGGCCAGGAACAGGTTCTCCGACTTGGGAAGCCATTTTAGACACGTCACCTTGGATTTGTCTATCAACCTCTGAGAAACAGGAAGGAGGTGGGGAGAGAAGGAGAAGGTGAGAAGGGAGCAAGGATTAGGAAAGATATCAGAAATGCATGAGTTTTATTATGTTTATTCAAATATCTGAATGCAGAACAAGCAGAAAGGGGGCACTGGTAAAACAGGTCACGTAAGAAACGACCCCACACAGAGATGGACAGAAAAGCAGAGCTGATCCAGATGTTTTATGCATCTTTTAGCTACAGTTTTTGAAAATGACTGCTCACTAGGTTAATGAACCTGATGAACACTTTCCTAACCAGTTTATGGTCTCAGTGGCTGGATTCTTATTGAAAGGTGCCAGTGGAGTTATTTCATTTGTTGTGGGACAACAGACAGCAGGACTACATGCTGGACACGAACCCGGGTGTAAGGGTCGCCGGCTCAACTCAGCGAGCTACACCAACCCCCACCCTCTGTGGACTTTTCATATAACGACAGTAGCTCCTCACCAAAACACATCGTTTGATGTTTGATGAAATCTAATGAACATATCGTTTTACTTATATCTAAAACACAATCTTCACCACCGCCAGCCCTTTGTCCTCTTCTCCCAATTAAAGCTGAGAGGTCAGCCACGCTGGAGGGGTGATGGAAGAACAGCAGCCGGGCAGGAAGCTGAGCAGCTCTTCCTAACGAGACGACCCTGAACCGGAGATCTGCTTCTTTTAAACCAGCTTAGGCTTCTGGCCGTGTCTCTGAGACACTTTTGCTGGCATCTACTAAACTTGCTATTAGCATTAGCTGATCACCATTAGTTTATCACATGGCATCCCCTGATCTAAATAACCAACATGGCAGCAGCCATAACGCCCAAGTGGATGCTTCAAAACAGTTGGTCAGGTTCAAGTCCCGACCTGTCACCCCTTACTGTCTTCTTCCATCTCCTCTGCATCTCCTCCCGCTTTCCTGTCTCTCTACACTGGAAAACTGATGAATAAAGCTGCAAAAGGCCAAAAAAAGTATTTAAAAAAAAAAACACAAACCACTGTTGGTGACATCACACGAGCTTTCCCATCTGTTACAAACAGCTCATGTGACCCGTCAGGTGTCTGTGCTAACATCAGCAGCTAGCTTCTTATTTAAAGGTGCTCTGTGGAGATTCATTTATCCAAAACATTCCCTTTTACTTTCTCCTCGAGGTCCAACAGATCAGTGTTGAACGCATTTCCCTTCAGCTGTCTGAAGATCCTGCTGCTGACATCTGCTTACAAGACAATATTTTCTTCCACCAAATAAAATGTGAGTGTTCCTAAAAAAAAACACACAAAAAAAACAAACCACACCTACAACACATCTGCTTCACTATCGTCAGTCAGCCTCACACACCCACTGCTCGCTCCTCCTAATATTTTCAGCAGAGTGAAACAGACGATTTCCTGCTGCTGAAACTGCGGCAAAAAAAACCTGACGTGATTTTTACCAAATTTATCCAAAGTTCATGTGCAAAAGATTCAGGACACACACACACACACACTTAAGTCTACACACACACACTCCTGAATCTAACTGGGAACCCCATTAAAGAGAATCCCAGTAAGGAGAAAGTGGCAGTTCAGGAAGCAGTAAAACAAACAGCAAGAACAGCAGAAGCCTGTTAGAGACCACAGCGCACACACAAACACAAAAGATATTAAAAAAAAAAGACAGCCTGATTGTGTGTGTGCTGTATTGTGACAGAAATCTAATACCTCCTCATTGAAGAGTTTACTGGTTTCCTTCTTGATGGGGTCGAGATACTGAACCTGTCCGGCCGAGAAACCCACGATGAGAGCGACGCTCTCTGCTGTGGCCGAGTACTGGTTGAAGTCGTGACACGTGGGCTGAGTCCCCTTGTAGATCCTCTTGTCTATGGGCTTACTGAGGTCCACAGCCTGCAGACAACAGAAGAGAAGGTTCCTTAAAAATCTACGGTGTTATATTTCTGGGCCGATTTTGATGCGTTTCTCTTTTTTTGGGGGGGACAATCCAATCATCACACATGGAGATGTTTCCATGGCAGCTGCAGTGGAGTTTGGTTTGAACATTTTTCACATTAGGGTTTGGTGCCTGGATGAAGGAGCAAAGGCTTCTTTGCTGTGTTTGCTGAGTATCACCAATGATACAGAGAGAAATCCATCAAACACACAGTGCAAAGATTTGCGGCTCAGAGCAGTGACTTCAGGTTTAACCCGGGTTTTCGAGGTTATGGCGCTGAGTCACCTCCTGTGGGGGCATGAAAACGTGCAGACCTAACCTGCTCTGCAGGAGGTAACATCTGAGAGATCATTATACACTAAAGCACTGCTCCGGTGGAGGTCAGAGGGCAGGTAGGAAGGTGACTGTCAAGAGTGTTAGTGAGGGAGTCGTATCCTGAACAGACATCTGCAGATGCTGGAAAACATTA
Organism: Pterophyllum scalare; assembly: GCA_024447675.2. Taxonomy (NCBI): domain Eukaryota; kingdom Metazoa; phylum Chordata; class Actinopteri; order Cichliformes; family Cichlidae; genus Pterophyllum; species Pterophyllum scalare. Next base: position 27,982 of record JAMQGT020014254.1, read on the forward strand.
CCTGCATTCCTCACTCACTGGAAGAAACACCTGCCAACACTGCTGTTTTCCTCCCATATTTTCAGACCATCCACCTTCCACTCTATTTTTCCTCCCAGGAAAATCGTACAAATTGACCCTCAAACTTTATTAAGAGTAACAGGAACACAAACATCTGTGAGATTTGCTTTTGCCAAAGCTGTCTGTGAAACACTGCACAGCCATATGAGCAAGAAAGTACGTCCTCTTTCTGTTCTAAGGTGAAATATCAGCACATAAGAATAAAAGTCCTAAATATTCAAATACAACCTCAGATGAACATCAACATGAGACAATCCACTTTAATCCACCTCGTGATTTCAATAGCTCGTAGCAGCAGTGACTTCATCAGTCTCTGATTTGACTGCACAGGAATTTTGCCCACTCTTCTTCGGAAGCTGCTTCAGTTCATCGACGTGCACAAACAAAAGCAGCTCTGAAGGTCCGAGCACAGCGTTCGAGTCTGGCTGAGGTCTGGACCGTGACTGAGCCGCTGCGGCATGTTGATTGGATCATTGTTCTGTTACATAACTGTGCTTCAGCCCAGCTTTAACTGGAGTCAAATGTGTGCGGCCTGACTCCATACCTTGGTACACAAATGAGTTCACGGTTGACTCAGTGACTGCAGGGTGCCCAGGCCCTGAGGCTGCACAACCAGCCCAATCCTCAGCCCTCCTCCACCGTGCTGACAGCTGCTCTGAGGTGTTTGGGTTCCTCCAAGCGTGCTGCTGTTGTGCATGATGGACAAACATCTGCTCTGTGGACTCATCTGTCCAGAGGACATTGTTCCAGAAGCCTTGTGGTTTGTTAAGATGCAGCTTTGCAGGCCTAATCTGTGCTGCCATGTTCTTTTAGAGAGAAGAGGCTTTCTGCTGCAGCCCTTCCAAACAAACCATACCTGTTCAGTCTTTTTCATGCATGCTGACTGAGGCCTGTGGAGTCTGATATGGAGCTCTTGGGTTTGGACCGTTTCTCAGAGGTGACTTTGCTGGGACATCCTGGATCAGCGCCGTCTTTCCTCCTCAGCATTGAATGCTGCAGACCAGCTAACTGCTAAAACCTCTGCTTTGATAGAGGTGCTCACGCTTGTTGATGATCAGTTAATTAAGTGCATTTGATTAGCAGCACCTGCTTCTAATTTATGTTAAACTAATAACGACAGTGCAATTTTAAGACCTGCTGAAGATCAGGTGATTTTTATCATATGTGTAAATCATAAAAGGTTAGAGCTGAAACATCTATCACCTCAACCCGGAAACCCACGAGGTCACTCGATGAGGGTTCAGGCAGGTGGAGCAGTGAAGATGCTGCTAGCTGCTGCTTCACCGCTTCTTTATTTCAAAGATGCAGTGATGAGCGACACTTTAAAACGCAATGAGTGACGATAAGTTGAGTCATGTGTGCGACTGCTTGGATGTGTGTGACGGGGACTTTGGTGAAGTTGAAGAGAAGCTCAGTGACTGAATCAATGACTCATAATGACTTTTTAAAAAAAACATACAATTAAACTAACTAAAACCCAATATTTAAACATGTTTTAACAACATGCTAATTTAACCACATACAGGGGTTGGACAATGAAACTGAAACACCTGTCATTTTAGTGTGGGAGGTTTCATGGCTAAATTGGACCAGCCTGGTGGCCAATCTTCATTAATTGCACATTGCACCAGTAAGAGCAGAGTGTGAAGGTTCAATTAGCAGGGTAAGAGCACAGTTTTGCTCAAAATATTGCAATGCACACAACATTATGGGTGACATACCAGAGTTCAAAAGAGGACAAACTGTTGGTGCATGTCTTGCTGGCGCATCTGTGACCAAGACAGCAAGTCTTTGTGATGTATCAAGAGCCACGGTATCCAGGGTAATGTCAGCATACCACCAAGAAGGATCAACCACATCCAACAGGATTAACTGTGGATGCAAGAGGAAGCTGTCTGAAAGGGATGTTCGGGTGCTAACCCGGATTGTATCCAAAAAACATCAAACCACGGCTGCCCAAATCACGGCAGAATTAAATGTGCACCTCAACTCTCCTGTTTCCACCAAAACTGTCCGTCGGGAGCTCCACAGGGTCAATATACACGGCCGGGCTGCTATAGCCAAACCTTTGGTCACTCGTGCCAATGCCAAACGTCGGTTTCAATGGTGCAAGGAGCGCAAATCTTGGGCTGTGGACAATGTGAAACATGTATTGTTCTCTGATGAGTCCACCTTTACTGTTTTCCCCACATCCGGGAGAGTTACGGTGTGGAGAAGCCCCAAAGAAGCGTACCACCCAGACTGTTGCATGCCCAGAGTGAAGCATGGGGGTGGATCAGTGATGGTTTGGGCTGCCATATCATGGCATTCCCTTGGCCCAATACTTGTGCTAGATGGGCGCGTCACTGCCAAGGACTACCGAACCATTCTGGAGGACCATGTGCATCCAATGGTTCAAACATTGTATCCTGAAGGCGGTGCCGTGTATCAGGATGACAATGCACCAATACACACAGCAAGACTGGTGAAAGATTGGTTTGATGAACATGAAGGTGAAGTTCAACATCTCCCATGGCCTGCACAGTCACCAGATCTAAATATTATTGAGCCACTTTGGGGTGTTTTGGAGGAGCGAGTCAGGAAACGTTTTCCTCCACCAGCATCACGTCGTGACCTGGCCACTATCCTGCAAGAAGAATGGCTTAAAATCCCTCTGACCACTGTGCAGGACTTGTATATGTCATTCCCAAGACGAATTGATGCTGTATTGGCTGCAAAAGGAGGCCCTACACCATACTAATAAATTATTGTGGTCTAAAACCAGGTGTTTCAGTTTCATTGTCCAACCCCTGTATGTAACCATTGGTATAGTCGAGCCTTCTCGGGTCTTTAATGAGAGTTGTTGGTTTACAGAAAGAAGATCGGGGGAAGCCCTGATATCCGACCATTCAGAGTGTAACCTGCTGCACGTCCTCCTGCCCCAGTAAATGCTGGGTACACTGTATCTATGGCGACGTGCATCAATGTCACTTCCTGTGGAGCACCAGCTCAAAAACTCCTGATGAGTTAACTGCAGGATTCACCGAGAAGACGACGATGGACGAATGGAGAGATGCTTTAAAATGCAGTCAGTTCCACGCTGGAGGAGCAGAAGCTGTTTGAATGCGTCCTGCAGTTTCTTTAAACAGGTTATTAGCATTTGTCATTAAGAAGAAGAGCTGCTGCAGGCTGCAAGCAGTTACAGCTCTGATAGAAACCAGTCAGACTCCTCCGGCCTGATCCAAGTGGACCTACCATACTCCTCTCTTTTTCTGTTATATATTCTTCACCGGCTCCTGAAATATAAACTCTGCATTTGCAGAGTCACGCAGATTCCTGGGATCTCACTCAGCAGCTGCACGGCGTCTCTCCTGGCGATGCGTGCATGCAGGCAGGTTTATAAGCGTGGAAGCAGCAGAGAAAAGCAGGAGGAGGAGGTCTGATAGCAGCACATTTTTCTCTGATGTAAACTCAAACATGTTGCCACAGATTCCTAAAAATCCTCCTAAAGTCGGAGCGTGTGTGACATGTTTTAGAGTATCAGCAGAACTCTTACTGAGCCAGTGAAACCCAGGATGAAAATCAGCTCAGCTCTCAGTGACTGAAGAGGCATTTATATATACACATGGATGTTGTTGAGATATTTCTATGTGTAAATATGTTTCCCACCATTCCGACTCTATTTGAAATGGTGGGAAATTGGTCCATTGGAGTGAGAAAGGCCATGGAACGCTGTGCACACGTGTTTTCAGATATTACAGGCTTTGATTGGACTTACAATCACTGCTCTGTGATGTTCTGCAACATTTCCTTCTGCACAAATGTTGATTTTGATATGGCTGCACAAAATTTTTGAAATATTCCACATGTGCAAACCAGATGTTTGTTCAGACTTATGAAACACAAACATGGACATAACAAATGAGCCTGGCTATCACGGAAATAACTCATTTATTTTGTTGGTATGATTTAGTTTTTTTTGGCTGAAAACCATAATTAATGAAATAATTCAGACATGTGTCTTAGATAAAGTAACAAAGTAACAGAAACCACAACAGAGTCATAAATGATCAGACTCGGTCATTTTGGTCACCTGAGGAGCTGAAGTGATCCCATTCTGGAGGAGAATGGATGCTACAGGAGCGTTAAATGACATCACATCCTCAAACAAAAGATGCAGCCTCGTCCTGATATGAGCCAGAATCGCCACCTCGGCGTATTGCGTCCGGAGGCAGGCGAACACAAAAGAGGACGAAATCAGCTCTGTCTCTGCTCGGATTCAGCGGCGATAACGAAAGCCAGAGTGCCTCACTGCATTATATTGGAGTTTCTATTACTGGTAACAGATGTTTGTGTTTTCCTTACATACTGTAAAGACATCTACACAATAAAATGATGCAGGAAAAAAAATACAAATGGGTACAAAAACACCTCCAGAATGAGCGTCCAGAGACGGTTCAAGAGTCCTTATTATTTTAAACCTTATTCTGGGACAAAGCCAGAAACCGTTTTTAAGAGTGTTTCATCAGATCTGACCAGCGTTCATAAACATGCCAGTGAATTCACATAAAGCTTCAAATTACCTGTCTGAATAAAGATGGCTTCAAGATGGCTGCTGAGGGGCACGGCTGCCCCACCCACCTGCTGTTTAAAGCTGCTGTTTGTGAGGGGCAGCCAATCAGAAGAAAGATGGGTTAAACTATAAAGGAAGAGAACTCCTGTTTCAGACAGAGGATGAAAGGAGGGGCTGCAGCCAGACCCAGAATGAAAACTCTAAGGATTATTGAAATCATGCAAAGCTCCTTTAGCAGAGCTGAACAACCACAATACTTAAAACAGCACGGCCATAATCATGGAAGCTCCACCCACCTGCTGCTCAAACCTTCTGTTTGTGAGGGGCAGCCACTCAGAAGAAAGTTGGTATAAAGGCAGACAGAAGATGAAGTGAAGGGCTGCACTACGGCCCAGTGTAAAATAGAGAACAATGAATCATGCAAAGCTACGCTATGATTAAAATAGCGATTAAAATGATTTTGTCTGATCTGGTAATGACGGAGTTTTCTTGTTACACGTGGCCTGCTCCATGAGGGGACAGGGGGCTGCGTTAATCTGGGTTTGCTGTTAAAATCAACAATATTTTGAGGTTGCTAAATATAACTAGGTTCGCAGTGAGCCCCCAAAGAGAGCTGTGAGCTCTGAATGCTGGCAAACGGCCCCAGTGAAGGAGCAGGCTTCGGTTTCCAGTAAGGATGCAGTGAATGGAGAGCTGTCAGAGCCTTTCTTCTCGCAGTTTCCTGCTCCTTCAGCACCCACTGACACTGTGCATCCGTCTGCATGATGCACCACTCACTGCCTATTCAGCCGCTCCATTTTGCATTGCATAACAGACAGAAAAATGCGGTGCAGCAGCAGCTGAGAGCCCGAAAAGATGACGAAATACGAACCAACAGCATCACACTAGCAGGTTAGCATGCGAGGCTAAGTCTCATCACCCAGGCTCACCTTCTTGATGTTGGTGTACGTGTAAAAATACAGCTCCCTGCCGATGTTGAAGCACACCCGCTCCGACTCCTCGCTCGGGTCTTCGGGCTGCAGCTTCACCATGGAGACCCGGACCGGCGGCAGGAAGCCCGCCGGAGAGGAGTTGGCTGCGGCATTGGAGGAGGAAGAGGCGGCGGCGGCGGCAGCGGCGGCGGCTGCAGCCCCGGGCCCCTGCAGCAGCCCGACCCCTCCACCGGGTATCGGACCGGGTCCGGCCCCGGGGCCGAGCGTGGCTCCGGCGGACGCCCCCCGCGGCAGCCCGCCCCGCTGCAGCGAGTCGGAGAGGGTGAGCAGCTTGTAGAACCCCTCTCTGGTCCGGAACTGGGATTTAATCTCATTGATATCCTTCAGAGCGCCGCCATCTCCGGCCATTTTTAGTACAAACAAGCCGCACAGGAAACGGAGATTTTGACCTGGAAATAAAAACGCTCTAATAAGAAGTCCTAGGAGAGAAACGGGAGAGGCGAAGAGGAGCCGCAGCCGCCGAGCTCAGCAAGGCCGACCTGCACAGCCGGTCCGCTCCGGTGCATTTTACACCGGCACCGCTGCTACCTGGTACATAAGCCCCCGGAGACAGCCCCACTGAGCCGGTGTTAGCATCATCCTCCACCGGGTCTCTGCCTCCCTTCATCCAGCGTGCGTAAAGTACGTGCGACGGTGCGTCAGATGCTGCTGCCGCTGGCCCTGCCTGGCACTGCGCACTCCCACTACGGTCGGGGGGCAAAGAGAGGACATCCGGCCCCTGTCAGCTTCATCCCCCCTTCCCCACCTAACCACCAAGTGGTACCCGCCAAGACCACCTGAAACACGGGCGTCTCCGAGATTTTAGTAGACAGTGGGGGGCGAGAGGGGGGGGGGATCAGAATGTGATCAGAAGTAAATCGAGTGCAGAAAACACTGATTTTCAGGCTCAAGTGTCTGTCCAAGATGCAATAAACAGGACAAATAAACAAAACAAACAAAACCACACAGTTTGATTTTCTGTGTTATAATTTAAACTTTATACACACTACAGTACAGTCTGTGTTACACCTCCCTTTCTCCCTTATGCTGCTGAGGATGTCAGTCTCCACCACACTCAGCTCAATATTTCTTCTAACATCCATGAAACAAGCACAATATAGTTTAACAAATCAATAAAATAAGCCCTCTATGCTGCCTGTAATTATTTTAAAAAAAAAAGAAGCCTGTGGCCATGCATCTACGAATGGGTGAAACAAGTATTAGGAATACATAAAAGTCATGAGTTTAATGTTGCTGGAGATCATTTTAATTACTGCTGGGTAGCTTAAATCTAGCATTAGTCATTTTATGTTTCTGCAAAATGATAAAGGCTGAAATGGTACAAAGCACAATATTTGCATTGAAATATAGTGAAGTAAAATAAGCAGCAGCGTAGTATTGTGTGTAGCTTTCACAGAACTACGCAGTGTGGAAAAGATCACTCAGGAATGAAGCAGCCAGCTACTGATCATCAAACCCGTCTGACTAACGGACCATCAGCACATGTGATCACCTCCATAAAATCAGACAGTTTGTGCTGGTCTGGATTCAGTTGTGTGTTTAAACACAACAAAACAATATCTTTCCAGTAGTGGAGGTCCCAGCAAATTTCCCCCGAGGTCAGACTGTAGCACTCAGAGAAGCTGCAAAAAACACAAGAGTTTCCACGGGACTGTTAGCATGTTGAAGGTTAAAGTTCATGACTGCACAGGTATGGTTTGTTTGGAAGGGCTGCAGGAGAAAGCCTCTTCTCACTAAAAGAACATGTTAGCACAGCTCAGGTTTGTAAAACTGCATCTGAACAAACCAACAAGACTTCTGGAACAATGACAGATGAGACCACAGTGCAGATGTTTTGTCCATCATGCACAGCAGCACGTTTGGAGGAAACCAAACACCCCAGAGCAGCTGTCAGCATGGAGGTGGAAGGCTGAGGATTTGGGCTGAGGGTGCACCCTGCAGTCACTGAGTCGACCATGAACTCCTCTGTGTACCAGAGTGAGGCAACTGTCCCACAGCTAAAGCTTGGCCCAAACTGGGTCACCAACAGGACGATGATCCCGAGCACAGCAGCAAATCTCCAACAAACGGCTGAAAAAGAAAAGGTGCTGCAGTGAGTCAGAGTCCAGACTTTAGCCTGACTGAATGCTGCAGCAGGACCTTCAGAGAGCTGTGCATAAGTTAATTACTTCAAGTTATTATCAAAGCAGCTTTTAACCATTTCATATAAATATAACATGACATTAGTGCATGTAACTTGTAATTGATGTTTCACAGCAGGCTGATCATATTTATGCCGTGAAAAACAAATTTCCATGTTTGGCTTTAAAGTGTTTCCCCGTATCTGACAGCAAAGAGTGAAGCGTGGCACTCCCTCTCCAGTGAAAACAAGACTAAAGTAATTTTCTGAAGCGAGAATAACTGCAGCCTCTTTTTTTAGGAAAAGATTAGTGTCACCACAGAAGCTTCATCAGAAATGCAGGGAGCTGTCACTGCTGCTAAAATCACAAAGAAAATTACTGCCCAGAATAAATTAATTAGAATTAAGGATTTGTTATGCACAAATTCAGCAGCAGGAAATTAAGATGCACATATAAGTGTTTGCTGTAAATTATAACAGCATCATGTTCTCCTTCCTCACTGAACTGCATTCATTCAGACAGATTTCTGCAAAGTAAATACAGTCTGTGCCAGCACTCATCGCTTCAGCTTCTTCATGAGGCAGTGAGGAACTAACTAAAATCCTTCATGCTTGCAGTGCTTTGAAATGTTCTACATGCAGAGAGGACACATGTAGAACATGCATCCATTCCCTCCAATAAAACATGAACGAAGAGGAATCATGGAGGAAAACTGCTGTAACATCACTCAGCGTCTGTTTATTACTCCTAAAATCTGAATGCAAATTATGAGTTTGTACCGTCTCTGAATGTTGGTACAGCAGCTCCTCCTCTGGCTCTGTGTGCACACTGGAGGAGGAGCCAGAAAGATAAAGGATGCCGGCACAGGAGTCTCAGGAGGTAGAAGACTGGGTCACCTACCAATCAGAAGGTCTGGAAGGTCTGTGGCACGATCCCAGTCTGCATGCTGAAGTTTCTGTGTGAGATGCCGAAGCTAAGTTGCCCCTGAAGTATCCATCAGTGTTTGAATGATGCTTAAAGGCTGGATGAATGCAGACCTGCAGTCTAAACGCACTGAGTATTTGGTAATGGTAGAACATTGCTGTGTAACTATCAGCCATTCAAACATGAGTTACACCTGTGGATCCTTGATTATAGCTCCTCCTGCAGCCTCCTCCGTCCTGCATTTTAGGAATACAGATCCTTCAACATGACAGGGTGACACTGATTTCCAGCTCACTAGCAGGAGCGGAGGAGGCCTCAACAGTCAAAACAACCCTCTATGAGCATGCACGTGGCAACAGTGGAAAGCAAAAACTCCCCTTTAACAGGAAGAAACCTCTAGCAGAACCAGGCTCAGGGAGGGCCAGTCAGTGACAGGACAAAAGACACACTGCGGAAGAGAGCCAGAGATTAATAATAACTAATGATTAAATACAGAGTGCATGATGAATGCATGGGTACCTGTGTGCTCTGTGAGAGGTCAGTGTGGAAGTGGGGTGTGGTTTTCACTCAGCTGCAGGAGAAGAGGTGGGGGGGGGAGTCCTTCAGAGAGCAGGGCATGGTGGAGCAGCACAGCTGTCAAATATCTGCAGAGCATCTTCAACTTCACCCCCCACGGGCAGTCTCCAGCAGAGTGCATCAGTTTGATTTAATGTGTTTTCTATCACGATCACTGGCTTTCTAAATGATCTCAACCCATGTGCACTAGAACACTTTCTAATTAGCAGGTGTTACAATCTTTTATTCCCTACTTTCAAGCATGACTTTACTATCATGTTTCAAGAGTTTGAGGACATCTGGGGATACTGTGTAATACAAGATGGCTACAACACAATAAACTTCTGAGGGTGATGGAGGGGAATTTTTATAAAGAGTAACTAAGAGCCTCCCCATGTTTATGTGAGGAACCCTGCTGTACTCCATTCCAGCAGGAACATCTGGACCTGTGTCTGCACTCCTCCCCTCTCACCCTATGATAGCTGGGATAGGCTCCATGCCCCCGGGGCACGCGGAGAGATAAGAGGTTAAGGAAACGGATGGATGGATAATTATTTGAAAGCAATATCGAATGCCTGGAAGCCTAACTGCATCACAATTCCAGACACTTCTATCACAAACTGAGTATGAAATGGTGCAGACAGATGCAGGAAATAAAATATGAGACACTTCACATGGTTCCTCCTGCTGAATGTGTCCCACGGTGCTGAGTCAAAGCCACGACTGCACGCCCTGCTTTAGAAACACAGGCACGAATGAAGGCGACAGATCCCCACAGCTGAGCTGAAGTCACCTGTGCTGTCCCTGTCCATTCACAGATCTGCCCCATTTCCCCTCCAAAATCAACAACGCTCTCCTGGTGTTGTGTCAACTTATTTTATTACAATGTAACGGCAGTAAAAGGGTGACAAACAGGCTCAAGTCACTAAACACAGCGTGAGCAGCAGCGGCGCCTTCAGCTTGTATGTCTTCAGCAGGCCACGTGTGTCAGTCCTCTCAGGCAGCCGCTGCCGCTCTGATACAATACTGTGGCAGAAGAAAGGACGGCCTCCTCCTCTTTAGTGTTGGAGGAGGTCCTTCCTTCAAGGTTTTCTCAGCTGTCTGGATACTCGTGTTTGTTCTGGATCTCACAAACCAAAGTTGAAAATAGCATAAATAGGAGCAAAGTCCCTGAGCTCGAGGGATAAAGGCAACAATGCAGCAATCCTCTTATGTCAGAATGAATTTTCAGCATCATGGCATCACTCGCTTCTGACAGATTGCCTCTGTTTGGGTTAGAAATGTAAATAGTGGGCAGTGAGGCGTCTACACCCATCAAACTTAATGATGAGGGGTCCAAATTTTGAAGCCTGGTGTGTCTTCTCTCTCTTGGCTTGAATGTTGTAAATCCTGGTAGAAGCAGGGGTGGGAGTTCCCCAAGATGCTCCACTGGAGTCAAGGCAGCATGACGTAGTTCTCAGCGATTTCCAAGATGTACAGGTTGGACAGCCCAGACGGGTCCTCGGTCGGATGCGTTTCCAGAACGACCATCCTGCAGTAGAAAGATCGCACAGGTTACGCCTGATTTAAATGACCTGAAACGAGCATTTGACTCGCATTTGACTCGCCCCCTGTTATCCATTAAAAAGAATGCATGCTTAATGCTTAAGCCATCAAGAGGAAGGTGAGCTAAAACAGGCCCCGGCTGTACCTTTGTGTTATGCTAATTTGAACCACACGGTGGCGCAGCAAGTCAGTGTAACATCCAGTCTGCCCTGAGTTGTCCCTGTAAGTTACCTGCAGGTGTAAACCACCTGAGAGCAGCGAGGACACGCCGTACCTGTCGGACTGCACCAGTCTGTAAATCTTCCTGTGGTCGGTGATTTCCTCCAGCACGTCCGTGAAGCCTTTTCCTTTCCTCAACCAGCCGTGACGCCACACCGCCAGCAGCGTTTCTTCCAAATACACTGCACAGACAAACAAGAGTCAGTGCTGAGCTTTCACCATCTACAGCATCCACCGTCAGCGGTGCCTCGCTCCTTCTTCTCACCTATAGATTCAACATCTTGAGAGAAGATGGTCTCATACTGCAGTGTTCTGCTGCTCCTAGACTCCCCCTCAAGACCAACTACCTGTACCGACTCTGTGAAAGAGAGAGGTGCAGTGTTTAATGCCATCTCTGTGGAGATGTGAAGGCAGAGTTAGAATGTTCAGACCATAATGTGGAGTTCAAATGCTATAATAGAGCCAGCCAAGCAATCACAGTCTCTGTCACAGGTTAGTTAGACATGTCCCAAAAATAAGGACTTACTGAAACTTTGGCATATCTGACCATAACAGTAGTGTACGCAGTGCTGTAAAAGACTGGGTCTCACCCAGGCTTATGCCGGGAGTGGACGTGCTAACATGAATGCCTAAACCGGTGTGTGTCGCGCAGGGCGATGACAGGCGGGGCACTGTCGCGAAAACATCGGAATCATTTTTACGGCGGAACAAAGAAATTCACCTCGGTCACGTTACCAAAGCGAATGGTGACAAATATAGAGAGTTTTTGCGGTGACTTTTGGAGATGGACGTGAAAGCTGTGATCCTCCACCTCCACCTGTTTGGACCCCATAGAGCTTCACCAAAGGGCACCACCATGTTGGTGCCTTTAAACAGAATTATTCATAAACTGCTGGGTGAGTGTTTTAATAGGCTGCTACTAATTATCATGTGCAACACACAGGTGCACCTGTACAGTTTATGGATGTAGCCGATTAACTTCAACCCCTCTAGCATACCATGGCTCAGTCATACCAGGGTAAAAATAGGACAGCAACTTTCTCAGGGCTTGGAGAAATTGCTGGTTGCCCAGTGATTGCATTCAATCGTTTCATATTTGGCAACTGATTGCAAGAAGTCGCAGTGACCAAGTGATTCCAACAACTTTGGATAACATGACTCAGCTGGATGCACTCTGCTTATATTCCTGTATAAAAGCAAGGCTGTAAAGTAAAAGTAAAGTAGTTAAAGTAAATCTAAAAAACAAACATGGCAGCAGCCAGAACGGTCACACTGAGTCTAAAGCATCCTCACAGTAGCAGACCTCTCTCTGAAAATGATGTTTGGTGTGATGAAGAGTCGTCAGTGTTACTTACTTTCCATGAGGACGAGCAATGAGTTGCTGTCCAACTGGTTTACTTGGACTACTTCTGGACATGGCTTCTCTGTAAGAGCACGCAGACACCATCAACACCAACCGCAGCAGGGATTCAGATCAACCCATCACTGAAGTGTTTCCAATAATGAAGCGTCAGCTTACCCAGACCCGTGTTGGTGAACCAGGACGTGTTGGAGTTCAGGTTAATGTATTCTACGTGGACCGGCTGGCTGGGGTTGGACCCTCGAGAAACACTGATGCACACCAGCGGGTACTCCTGCTGGGGCACCACCACCATCTCAAACACCCGCAGAGGGCTGGGTAGAGGGAAGTCAAAATGCTGCAAGCACGAAATAAAAAAATCAGGGGTTTAACCTGTTTGCTCCTCACAAAGCAGATGGTTACGGTGTTTCAACCTGCGACCTTTCAGCCACACGGAAACGGTAACTGAGGGTACCAATGAGTCTGTTCTCCAAGCCATGACCCTTTAATGCTCTCAGTGCTAACCCATAAATCTAATGCTGACAATAAAAAGCTTTGTGTCAGTGCCAGCTGTTGTTTTCTGAGCTGCCATCAACGTTAACAGCCCAATAAAAAAAAACACAATCACACGTTGTGCCCGTGGCATCATTTTAGGAACATTCTGTTGTGTTTTCTTTGAGTCCATCCAACTCAGCTTTAATGAGTTTTCCCATCGCAGGAGGTTTACAGGTACTCACCACGGCGTCACACACGGGACGTTTCTGAGCCTGAATGCTGCTTTATTCCAAAATTCACCATGTTTACATGCTCCGCATGAACTGAACGACTGCACGCAGAAAATGAAACCAGCACAAACGAAAGCTGCATCAGGAGCTGTCGAAGGGTCCTCCTGCTTACAGTTTTTACAGGTGTTTAATTTTCTGCATTTCGGGAAAATTTCCATCTTTTCTGCATCTGCAGTGGCAGGCATGTTCAACTCACAAACTCACAAACTGTGACGATGCCAACCACAAATCTGAATCATCAGTAATCACATTTAAGTCTATAACACTGGTAACATCTGTAGGAGAGCTGAAGTGTGAAACGTGAAGGATCTGATTTACATGAAGGAGCCGAATCGCTTTTTACCTTCTGAGGAGTGAAAACACAGTAATTAATATGTCTGACACACGCACCTTAATTAGCATGAACTTGTGCATGGGTTCGTACCACTGCAGCAGCACCACGCTGGACTCCAGAGCGCAGCACAGGAAGGCGCAGCCTCGCTGCATGTTTCCTGCTGCGAGACACAAATAACAGATTTTAGCTGGTTATAAAAATGCACACGAGTCTGCATCCTTTAGTTTTACTAATAATATTTCAAACAGTGCCCGGCCCAATAAAGCTGAGCTATTCCAGGGAATGTTGTTCCTCATGCACGGGCAAAGTTTCTGTTTGCTTTGTGCAGATTGGAGTTTTCTTTATTGAGACAGCGCCTCATTCACAAATATAAAACCTAAGTAATGAACTGCAGAGGTTTCATGTGAATGTGCAGAATTTTAAAAAAAAAACAGTTCTAAGCCTGAAGTCTAATGTGCACTTCACAGCACACACACATGCACAGCTGTGAACCTGCAGATTTAGACAAGCCCGTAAAAACTCACAACGATTTCTCTAATTTAAGCATTCAGCTGGTGCAGTTTCTCATTAGCGTGGTGTCTTTGAGGTGTTCCCCCTTCAGAGGACAGAGAAGACAAACAGAAACTTTCCCACCAAACCGAGCATTGAGCCGTTCTCACCGACTGAGCAGGTCCTGCAGCCTTTGGTGTCGGGGATTTTCAGACGTCACTGCACATTTTCTAAACACAAAACAGAAAGTACAGACTTTAAATGAGACGAGCGGATCTTTCGATTAACCGCGGAGAACGTCGGCGTCCGCCGTTACCTAGGCAACAGTCTGTGAGTCGGTAAGGCGCCCATCCTCTGGTCTTTGCGGGCCTGGTCGTGCAGCTCCTTCAGCATGTGGGAGTGAAGATGCGACGATTTACCTGGAAGCACAGAATCAGACGCCGTTCAAAAATCACTGTCCCTGAGAGCAGACCCACAACATCACAGCCTGAGGTCACAGCACTGCTGACTTGTCTGCAGCTTTCAACGGCAACAGCTCTGATGACACAAGCGTGATGGACGACAGGCACTGATCTGTGAACGGCTGGACGTGAATAACTGAGCGTATTATATAATATTATCCTGCAGTGTGTTTCTAACCAGGCAGCTCGTTCTCCTGACACTTTCAGTTTGGGGTCAGCTTGAAAGAAAGGCAAATGTGAAATGTAAAGGTGAGGTCAGAGGTCAAATCTAATCCCCATACATCATTCCCTACATGCCTATGAGCTGTCAATACAAACAAAGGCAGTGAGAAACATAGTTTTAAATAATGTCAATCTACTGACCTTGAAGGAGAGGTCAGAGGTCAAATGTGACCTGATATTTCAAATCTTTATACGTTACTTCCCGACAGCTAAATGAGGATCCGCTTCTTATGCATTTCTTTAACGTTACCTGATACGGACATGAGGACGTTGTTGATGGTGTAGACCCAGGAGCACTTCCCAGGATACAGCTGGGAGAGAAAGAAGGCAAACATCCATTCAACAGGGATAAAGTCGAACTCATTTAATTCAGCGCACGCATGAGACACAATACGATACAGACTTATTGAAACACTGTTGCTAAATATTGATGCTTTTATTGGAACATGCAGCTCTAAACATAAACAGCTAACATGGAGAAAAGGAGGGACAGTGGGGAGAAGCACTGAGAATCATAATAATGATAACACACACACACACACACACACACACACACACACACACACACACACACACACACACACACACACACACACACACACACTGCAGTGATTAAAGACAGTTTTTAGGGTTATCCATTCTTCAGTTGCAGACGCTGTATCTGAATCCTGTGAAGGCTCAGCTGATACACTCATAACAAGAAAACTGAAATTGAAATTCAGACTCTGAAGCCACAGAGTGGAAACACAAAGAATAAAGTTGTTATTGTACAGTGGTGAAAAAGTGTTTGCCCCCTTCCTCATTTCCTGTTTTTTTGCATGTTTGTCACACTTAAGTGTTTCGGAACATCAAAGCAATTTAAACAATAGTCAAGGACAACACAAGTAAACACAAAATGCAATTTGTAAATGAAGGTGTTTATTATTAAAGGTGAAAAAAAATCCAAACCATCATGGCCCTGTGTGAAAAAGTGATTGCCCCCTAAACCTAATAACTGGTTGGGCCACCCTTAGCAGCAACAACTGCAACCAAGCGTTTGCGATAACTTGCAATGAGGCTTTTACAGCGTTCTGGAGGAATTTTGGCCCACTCATCTTTGCAGAATTGTCCTAATTCAGTTACATTAGAGGGTTTTCGAGCATGAACGGCCTTTTTAAGGTCATACCACAACATCTCAATAGGATTCAGTTCAGGACTTTGGCTAGGCCACTCCAAAGTCTTCATTTTGTTTTTCTTCAGCCATTCAGTGGTGGACTTGCTGGTGTGTTTAGGATCATTGTCCTGCTGCAGAACCCAAGTTGGTTTCAGCTCGAGTACACGAACAGATGGTCGGACATTCTCCTTCAGGATCTCTTGGTAGACAGCAGAATTCATAGTTCCAGTTATCACAGCAAGTCTTCCAGGTCCTGACGCAGCAAAACAGCCCCAGACCATCACACTACCACCA
Source organism: Pterophyllum scalare (assembly GCA_024447675.2). Lineage (NCBI taxonomy): Eukaryota > Metazoa > Chordata > Actinopteri > Cichliformes > Cichlidae > Pterophyllum > Pterophyllum scalare. The sequence goes on from JAMQGT020014254.1 coordinate 44,026, forward strand.
CCATATTTTACTGTTGGTATAATGTTCTTTTTCTGAAATGCAGTGTTCCTTTTACGCCAGATGTAATGGGACACACACCTTCCAAAGAGTTCCACTTTTGTCTCATCGGTCCACAGAATGTTTTCCCAAAAGTCTTGGGGATCATCAAGATGTGTTTTGGAAAAATTGAGACGAGCTTTAATGTTCTTTTTGCTCAGCAGTGGTTTTCTCCTTGGAACTCTGCCATGCAGGCCATTTTTGCCCAGTCTTTTTCTGATGGTGGAGGCATGAACGCTGACCTTAACTGAGGCAAGTGAGGCCTGCAGTTCTTTGGACGTTGTTGTGGGGTCTTTTGTGACCTCTTGGATGAGTCGTCGCTGCGCTCTTGGGGTAATTTTGGGCGGCCGGCCACTCCTGGGAAGGTTCACCACTGTTCCGTGTCTTCGCCATTTGTGGATAATGGCTCTCACTGTGGTTCGCTGGATTCCCAAAGCTTTGGAAATGGCTTTATAACCCTTTCCAGACTGATATATCTCAATTACTTTCTTTCTCAGTTGTTCCTGAATTTCTTTGGATCTCGGCATGATGTGTAGCTTTTAAGGATCTTCTGGTGGACCTTACTGTGTCAGGCAGCTCCTATTTAAGTGATGTCTTGATTGAGAACAGGTGTGGCAATAATCAGGCCTGGGTGTGGCTAGAGAAATTGAACTCAGGTGTGAAAAACCACAGTTATAGTATGTTTTAGCAAGGGGGGCAATCACTTTTTCACACAGGGCCATGATGGTTTGGATTTTTTTTCACCTTTAATAATAAACACCTTCATTTACAAATTGCATTTTGTGTTTACTTGTGTTGTCCTTGACTATTGTTTAAATTGCTTTGATGTTCCGAAACACTTAAGTGTGACAAATATGCAAAAAAACAGGAAATGAGGAAGGGGGCAAACACTTTTTCACACCACTGTATGTGGGGCAAATTTTGGGAAAGTCAGTCTTTAACCATCTGTGCACCCACACACTGTTCCCCAGAGAGGTGATTGGTCCACAGCCAGTGATGTCACACCGGTTGGTCCCTTATACTGTGCTGCAGACCTGGTTATATCCTGAGCTCCTTCATGATTTCCACCCCCGATTACTCCAAGGGCTGCCCTCACAGCTTTGTATGACTACTCAAGCAGGCTGGAACAACACTACCGTGTAAACCACAACGTCTCTTTGAGGCTAAAACGTTATTAGATAAAGCTCCTACCAGCTCCATCGTAGCCTCGGTGCTGTTGAGGTTCAGGGTGTAGATCCCTTCCTCTGCCCCCAGGATCAGATACTGGTCTGAGGGAGGGAGAGCAAATGCAGGCTGGTCAGACAGAAGTTCGATTAGACGACAAAATGGGGAATTTTCTGTGATCCAACCTTTGGAAGAGGGGTTCTCCCAGGTGGTGGAGCAGTTTATTTTAAGAGGGCAGCCGTGGAAGATCTTTTTAAAGTAGACCTGCAGAGAGAGACAAAGAGGAAGGCATTCAGCTCTGTCCTCTCTGCAGCACACATGATTTCAAACCACTGAACGAACCTTACAAAACAAACACCTACAACACACCCACTGAATGGTAAAGGTCAGAGAGGTTTTAAGACCACAGGCTCACAGAGGAGTGACATTTAGAGAAGGAAAGCATCAGCAGCTGTGGTGTGCAACCCAAACATCCTCCCAATTCTCCATCATACACAAGCTTTTCATGCTTTTGCTTTACATAGGAGTAAAGTGAAGCAAATCCAGGTTTATATGGATGTGATGATGTGAAGAATAGATGGGTTTTTATTTGCACACATCTGAACCTTTTAACTGTCTTTATTTTGCACCATATTTGTTTCATCTATTATTTTTTCTGGTTTCTATTCTGCTCATTTGCAGTTCCATATTTTTATTCTTGGACTCCAGCAGCTTTGTGTGGCAGATGGCTTTGACACAGCTGCTCAGGTTCAGGCATCCTGCACCGATTTTTAAGATGCCAATTAAAAGACGTTCAAATATTACAATTTGATTCAGAGACGCTCAGCAGAGGAGGAACTCACAGGAGGTTTCTTCAGGACGGGGCTGGCACACTCAGCATGATCCTGCAAACAGAAACAAAAATATTACGATTACTAATTGTTATTTAACAATTATTAATTAATAGAGAAGTGCTGCAAAGCAGTGCAGAAAAACCTCCTTTTTAAAACTTGTACCTTTGATGTCGGCTGCCGTCTGCGTATGCCTTTAGGGGGCAGTTCAGGAGGAATGAGATCCGGAGGGGGGTCACTAAACTGGAGAGGTAAGGACGCAGGGTCTGGACCACACACACACACACACACACACACACACACACACACACACACACACACACACACAGGATTGATGTTTGAATTTAGTAAAAAATATGGAAAATGTGATCAATATTCTCCAGTAGAAAGGTGAGCAGATCACCTGAGTGTCGTGTAGCTCGTGGTTGGGGCGTAGGCCGGACGTGCGTCCCGCTGGAGGTCCTCATGAGGGGGATGGGGGCGGGGAGGCACAGTTTTCTTGTTCGATCGTCTTCGGCCGCCATGCTTTCCTCGGAGCTGGTTCGTGCTTTGGGCTAAACCAACATTTCCACATGATAAGATAAAGATCTATAAACCGAGTTTGTAAGCATTTCCATGCACATCCTCACATTAACAGCATGAGCCCATGTTCTAATAAAACTAACACACAGCATGCCCTGCAGTGAAAACAGCTGATTAATAATAACCTTCGGAGGAAGAGGAGGTGGCGTTTCAGCTGGCGGCATTATGAACCTGTCAGCAGAGAGCATGTCGGGTCAGTTGCCACGTTAATGATGGGAACACACTTGACACACACTGAGACAGATGCTTATTCAGCTTACCCGGGGGCCTGCATCGTAGGGCTGGGGACAGACACACACAGAGTCAATGAGCCACTGCACGCACATGCAAAACACAAAGAAAAGTTTTCCATCACAGGAGCTATCAGCTGGGTTTTTTTCCACTATTGGGAGATCTACAAGTACCTGCGCTGACTGATGCTTGATGCTGATTGGTTAAAAATCCAGCAGCTTTCCAAAAACTGGATGAAGAAAAGCAGAAGAAGTGGAGAAGAGATCACGAGTAACTGCCTGAAATGGACCGATGGGGCTCGTTTTGGCTCATTAAACTAATAAATGAAGTCAGGACAGAGACCGAGGCGGTGAAGTAAGAAAGAGCACGAGAGCAGCCATGAACCAGAGAATTAAATATTAGTTTCTAAAATTTCCATATAATCCTGTTAGAAGAAGCTGTTTATAAATGAAGAAGAGCTTCAAGCACCCGTTTGTGTGTTTGCTCGTCCCAGCAGTCACAGTCCCTGCCCTCATGGACTAAAGAAAACTCTGCAGTGGAAACAAACAACAGCTTCCAGCTCCCTGACAGAAAACGCTGTATATTTTCTTTCTCATGTGAGGAAACAGGGAAGTTTCTTACATGTCCACATCATCGTAGTCGTCTGAGTCCGAGTCCTGGTCCCTGAGAGACAGAAAGGACAGAGATTTGAATCACAGATTCAGATTAATGCGACTCCATGACTGGGACTGAAGTGTGACCCACGTACCCTGGACTCTTGCTGCTGTCACTCGATCCCTCTGACGGCCTTAACTGTGAAAAACAGTGTGAGCAGGAATGTCACAAATAAGCTTGTAGATGTTTACAGGATGAACCACAGAGTGTTTCTCTGTGACTGTGTTTACAAGCGTCTGTATAGACAGCTGTGACAGAAACATACCGTCACATCTGGTGAGTCCGTCTTCCTGGGCCTCCGAGTGTAGATCTGATTCGCTGAGCAAAACAAGAACATTCATTTTTTCCCACAACATGGAAAGAAACAGGCCTGAAGCAGGATGAGTGAAAGCATGGATGCAGTCTGAGCACAGCCAGCGAGGTAACGGCAGGAAAATGGCAAACACACCAGTATAAACATTTACGAGTCGCCCAGAGATGGTTCAGTTTGTCTGCTGGAATATTGGGAAAAAGGATCTGCATGGATACTTAGTCAGAGGTGCCGCCCGGCCCGACAGAGAACCGTTTAAGTTTTAGAGATGATCCAGGTCTGGATCCGGGAATTTCTCTCTTGTGAGATGGGTTAAGTTGGACGTATGGCATCATATCAAAATGAAATATGAATCAGAGACATCATCCTCATATTCTTAATAAGTCATCAAACTAATACAGATCCAGTCCGTGCACAGTATGGAGGGAATTTTCAGCCTTGGTGCAACGGTTCAGGTAGAGAGAGTACGATTCCTGATAGGGAAGAGTTGGGAATAAAGTGGATTTGGGACAGTGTCAGTGAGAGGTGCTTACTTGTGTCGGAGTTGGTCCTTCCTGCCTTGTTGTGTTTGTTGATGGACTGGATCCTTCTTAGAGATCCAGGAATTGCCACCTTAGATCATAAAACATACGGTCAACACAATCACATCCAAGCTTTGCATCACGATACCCACAAACAGACTTTTTTAATGAGACCTTCATCATAAATAAGAGTCTGACCTCCATCTCTTCATCATCTGTCACCAGGCAGCTCTTCAGCTTCTCAGGGTGTCGGTACTTCTCCAGCAGGTCCAGAGTCAGCTCCTGCTTCAGGCACTGCTGGGTCAAAAATGCGTTCTGCGTGGGGAGAGCCACGGGAGGCGAAGAGCAGGAAGAGGAGCATCAGTTAGCAGTTATCAGACGGAAACATTAAGAGGATGAGGATGGGCTCATTTCATGGGTGGAGGGTGTAAAACTACAGGATTGACAGCACATTAAAAATGGATTTAATGTGGCTTGGCGCCTTCTGGAGCAGATTTTAGGAGTCTTTAAGCAGCGGTAGACACTTTGTAACCAGTGAGATGCAGAAATAAGACTGAATAAACCAAAGAGCAGCATGAGTGTACTGACTGTGAGCATCTTGGAGGCGCTCGGTCTCTTCTTGGGGTTCCTCACCAGCATGGCCTTCACAAAGTTATAAAAATTGGACGACCTGCAGACGGGACACATGTTGGAGCTTAAGAAAATGCATGTACTGTATGATCTACCTGCAATTCTTTAAAAGTAGTATTTATAATAAATACAGATATCAGATATGACTCTGCTGGAGTTATGACCTGCAGATTAGTTTATGTTTATTTATCTTGTTTATTTAGCTTGTTTAAGAAATGATTTGAGGCTGGCAAAGCAGAAAGCGATGCATGCATGCTTCAGTGCAGCTGCAGGCGTTGAGTTACCACTTGGACTTGTCCTTCAGTTTGGGAGGCTGGTAGCCGCTCTTGGACATGAGAAACAGGACTCTAGAGGAAAAAACAGAGTGAGCGGCAGTCAGTGAGGACCTGCGAGCACAAGCACGACTGCCATTAGTGTGTTCTGTTTCACTCAGCCGAGGGCGTGTACAGAACCGGGTGCACGTGGGCGGTGGAAACACTCTATGTTTTCTATGAATGTCAGCGTGCATGTGGACATGGGGTCGAACAGGCCGCACTGCTGCACCGAGGGGAAACATTTGAGGCGAGTGCTGACGCATCACGTGAGCGCATGTTTCCAGACATCTTGAGAAAGCTCTGCTGCGCATCTTTATTGCAGCCGTGTTTGTGTGTTTGTGTGTTTGTAACGAGATAAAAGCTCAATGTGTGAAATCCTTTACGGGTCTTTCATGGAAAAATTTCCCTGAGGATCAGTAAAGACTGAACTCCACCGGAGCGCTGATCAAACTTTCTGTGAGCTAGTCACAGCCTACAGAGCCACATTAGTTTGATGAGATTCAGCCTGATGACTTGTCACAACTTTATCTTTAACAAGAGCCACTTCCTTTGAACGTGGACCTTTTTAGCTCCCCCTGCTTTGCAGCTTCTTTCTTTTTTTAACCCTGCAGTAATATAACCTGAGGTTACCAGCTCATCTGAAAATTGTTTGTCAGCCACAATGACGAGGACACTGTGGGTGCCAGAAGTGACATTAACTAAACACTTGCTCTGAATTTTTCTAAACTAGGAGCAAAAATCGGATGACTGCCATTGTAACAGATTAGACCGTAACATAATAATAATAATAATAATAATAATAATAATAATAATAATAATAATAATAATAATAATAATAATAATAATAATTAATAAAATAATAAAATACTAAAATGTGGTAGAAACCGCATCGGTGGAGGTCTGGAGGTGTTTTTGTGAGCACTGCAGAGTCTGAGGAGCAGTTTCAGTTCTTACTTTGTACTGGTTTGAATCTTTTAATTATTATTAATATGCGTGGAATTTATCAGGGGCAAAGGAAAAGGGCACAAAAGGAATCACACGAGAGCACTTCATGAAGGCAGTGGACTCAGAGACATTTAAGCTTCAGCAAACACGTCCATCATCAGGTCATCGAGACTCGGTTTTCTTTAACCTCGGAGCTTTGAGGAGCAGACTCTCACGCATCCAGAGACCTCTGATCACCTATCTGTTACAAATATTCTCTAAAGGTCTGTCTGCCAGCAGGAGGAGGGTTCAGGATAATTTAAAGCAGATATGTAAAGCTGTATGTGATAAACATATGGCCTCTGCAGAAGGCTCGTTTAAAGATCAGCAGGTTTCAGCACCTCAGCTGAAGCTGCACAAAATCGAGTGTGATTTGTGTGAACTGACCCTAAAACACAAAACCAGGGTTAATTATAGGAAATGAAAACATAAAGAGCATTAATATTACTAAAATAACATTACCATAAAATAAAGGAGCAGGAGCAAGCCTGCCGTAGAAGTAAAGGAATGTAATTACAGTTTATGTGAGGTCATGGAGGAGAATCAGCCGGACGCGTAGTTATAAAAATCATAATCAAGCCATAAAGACAACTTCCCGTGTGTCTGCATGCAACCATGTCCAGCAGTGACCTGAAACATTCTCCATGCAGTGGAATGAATAAAGATGGCGGCTGTAAGTCCTCAGTGTGTGTCTGTGTGTAGGCACAGCAGTGCACATGCTGTGTCTGTCAGTGTGTTTACCTCAGCGGGTGGACGTCAAACATCGGAGGCTGCAGCTCTGCCAGCTCTATGGCCGTGATGCCCACAGACCAGATGTCACAGAGCTCATTGTAGCCGCCTTTTATCTCCACAGCTGCCACCTCTGGGGCCATCCTGAGGACCGGAGGGAGACAGGGGCAGTGAATACACACAGATACAGCAGAGTCATAACAGGATCTTTGTTTCCTGTGGCACAGAAACAACAGCAGGCTGTTACAGCCATGGGAACAAACAATGAGAGGAAATGTGAGCCAATGATCACGGCCTTAAGATTCACAATAATACCAATAATGCAGTGTTTTGTGGCTCGAGGTGTTTGACATGGGGGCCATGTGAACCACATAAGTACACAGGTGGGTGGCTGTGAGTGTAGAAGCAGCCCATCTAATTAGAAACTGCCGTTAGGAGGTAAGAACACCCACGAAGCATGAAAACAAAAAGTCAGCAAACCGACAGCAAATCATGCAAAGACACTAAAATTCACTGCCTTAGTGTGTAAATGGTGTAAAAATACTTGGCTGCAGCAGCGTGAACACATGTCAGTGAGGTGCTGCATGCAGTGCAGTGAGTCAGTGTGGCCGGCCACAAGCTGCAGCCAAAAGGCAAACGCGGCGCCTTTGCATGGAACATCAAACCGAGAGCAGAGCAGGACATAAACGTCCTCACAGCCACTTGTGTTTACAGCCGGACACAGAAAGACAGAGGATGGACATGTTTCTCTTTACATTTGATTCCTTTAAGCCTCAAAGTCAGGGCTGCTTGGCTCATTGACAGGTGTCCTGTTTGCTCCGCTCCACCTGACCTTATCAGACCTCACTGAACTGGACCTCCAACTTTGTGCTGCTGGTGCCTTTTGAAGCATTTCTAATGGAATAACTGGACTAAGGAAATAAGGCTCGCTGTGTGGTCCAGAGCAGCCAAGAAGTCTGTCCTTCAGTTCTAGCAAATGCAATGCAATAAGGTGTAGAGCCAACCTAAACTAAGGCACAGAATAAACTCTGCCCTCTGGGAAGCCTCTTCCATCAGTAGAGTTCTGACAGTGTCGCCTGGATGAGGTCAATTTGGTGTGTATTCATGTGTGTGTGCATGTTTAAGTGTGCTAGTGTGTGTGGTTGTGAGCCTTTCCAACAGCCTGTGGTGGCTGCAGTAAAGCAATGTGAGGAAATCAGCGTTCTCAGAGCTGAGGCTTGTCTTGAGCTTTGATGCAGCGTTTCCTGCTGCAGAAACAGACGTTCTGATGGTGCACATGTTAAAAATGAATGTTAATAATTAATGCTAGTAACCGTGTCCTGGGACTTTGGTCCTCTGTAGTGGACATTATATTTTCATGAACAACTTTTAATTTTTTTCAAGAAACTCAATTGAATCCTGTTGGACCCTAACGAGGACATCCTGAGCTTTCTGGGAATATGTCATGTGACAGGCTGGCATGTTGGGAACTTAATTTTTTCTCAATCCAAAATGGCTGACATTGCAGGAAGCACATTTTATGAAAATAGGAGAAGTCAAATATTTTTACCTTTTTGTTGTTTTAATCATGGTTATCATATATGATTTTGTTTGTAAGGGTTTCAGGGAGAGTATTTTCAGTTTCAAACAGAGTTAAATCATTTATGTTTTGAAATAATGGTCTTTGAACAAATGTCAACTGTAACGGACATCAGGACCATCTTTAAGTACTTTGAGGCCTAATCCTTGTAGGCAACAGGACTGAGGCAGAGAGGATTCTGTACAAGATGGTACAAAAGTACCAGACTTTGCACCATCCACCAGGGCTTGCTACAATCTGGCTGGGGACTGTTTGCCTCCTGGTGTGCAGATTGGCCCCTCCGAGGCCACAGCCAGGATAGCTGGAGGCGGGCAAATCTGCAGTTACCCTGTGTGGTATGGTGGCAGCGATTCAGCCAGTTCACGATGGTCGCTCAGCACTCAGTCGGGATGAATCATCTCTGATCTCCCAGTTATGTAAAGGTGCCCACAGGATCACAGTTCACATGTCTGGACCCTTGGTTCCCCCATGGAATCCCCATAGTCTTTAGCACTCTTCAGCATCCCTCCTTGATCCCCTCATCGATGCTAATTTTAAAAGCTTTTCCCTTAAAACAGCTTTTCTGATAGCTTCTTCTTCCTTCTTCCTCATAACATTTGCCAGGAGGTTTCACAGAGATTGCTGCAGTTTTTTTCCTGCACTACCAAAGGCTCTATCCAAGTCCTCCTGTCCCAGTCTGATTTAACTCTGGGGTCTTGGGCAGACCCAGACAGTCAAAGCCCAGGCTGTCCCATTGGGCTGTAGTGGCCATTCACCAGAGGTATGCATTTTTGGGAACTCTCCTCCCATCGAGTATAGTGCCACTCAGGCCGAGGCGTGGCCACTTCACGGGCCTCGTCGAGGGCCACTTGTGCTGCTGGTCATGTGAGTCCACATTTTCCAGATTCTACCATCTTTATGTGTCAGCCAGTCCCTCCTTTGGAGAGCAGGTGCTGGGTGCATCTCAGTGGTAGCCAACTGAGCACTGTCTCCAAGGTCAATCTAGCATCATGTGGGCCAATCACAGCGTCATTATGGCTTTCCCTCTGCATCTTGCAGGGTCTTCTTGGTGCCAGTCTTGCATTTTGCAGACTAATAGCTCCTCTGCATCTCAGGCTTGGCATTAACATCTTGTACGGTCCTCACCTGGTTGGCATGTAAATATGTACTTTTGTGCATAGCTCGTGTACTTAAACTGTGGTGGTTAGGATGTTGGGCTGCGCCATCTCCTGTTAGGGTGTCTCAGAGTTACCCCGTGCAAATGGAATATGTAACGAAGTGATTAATTAGTTTAACTGTTCAGTTCAGCTCCTCGTTTTGTATGAACATCGTCCTTTAGTCCACTACAATGGAGATGCTGAAAAAATTTATTTGTAGAAAATTAGAAAGAAGAGTAAATTTGATTACACTTATTTTTCTCGGTTCCCAGGAGGATAGTGTCCAACGCAACAGCCCCAGGTCAGGTCTGCAGGAGTTTTACTGGCCCATGAATATTTTTACTATCTTAAAAAAAGCTTTTATTTTAAATTTTTTTTAATATTAATACAATTTAAGTACTATAATGTTTAATCTATCTTTATATTAAGCTAAATCTGCAAAATAATGTCACGTAAGCCTTGAAATTAATATGGAGCCCCCCTGGCCCCCTCGCCCGTGCTTGCTGCAGGTATGACTGTGATAGAAAGCAGGACGGCTGCCGTCAGCCTCCAGCAGCGCCTCATTTAAACATCAGACTAAGTTAAAGTTCATCTGCATATTTATTTTTGGTGCTCGCTGATTCCCAGTAAAGGTTTAACAGTGGTTACAAGAACAACGCTAGAAAGACGTCTCCTTTCGCTCCACCTGAGGATGCAGGGAATGGGAGATCTGCACCATGGATGTGCAGCTGACTGCAGCAGCTGTGTGATGCTGTCATGTCAACATGGATCAAAATCTCTGAGGAATGTTTCCAGCGCCTTGATGAATCTGTGCCGTGAAGAACTACGGCTGGGGACCCAACTCTGGCTAGCAAAGTGTACCTAATAAAGTGGTCTAAATGAGCAGGTTTGTACGGCTGCAGCCATTAACTGTGAGGATAAGGTGTGATAAATCACCCTCAGTGCTGGTTCACTGAGACATCTACACGAGGTTCTTCTTAAATGTGCTGATTGGTTTCAGCCTGCAGATGCTGCCAGTGCAGCACAAAAGGTGAACATATTAAGCTTCATCACATTCAGAGTATTCATGGCTGCACGATGACGTCCGTGCTTCAGCCTTACCAGTACGGCGTCCCGATGAAGGACATCCTACGGGCGAGCGTGGCTGTGATCTGAGCCGAGATCCCGAAATCAGCTGCACAGCAGAGGAAATAAAGACATCAATAAAAGCCAGAAATAATCCCAAATGAAACACATGTTCATATCTGTGGATGCTTTAACTTTGTTTCAGACTGCCTCAGAGCTGCGAGGGTTATCTCTGACATGTCTGTCCTCTCAGTGAATCAGATCTAATTCACGATTTGGTTCTTCGGTAAACACGACAGCAGAGATATCGGTGTGAGAACGTCTCTCTTTGTGGTGAGTGAGTCATGCTAACCATGCAGGTACAATGCAGAGCAGACAGTGCAGACTTCCACTCACCCAGTTTGACCTCGCCCTGATCGTTGAGGAGGATGTTGGCACCCTGAAAGGAAAAGAGGGCGAGCTAAAACATCGACACACAAACAACTTCTTAAATATATTTATAAGAGTCTTCTTTACCCACACAGTGATCTTTAGCTGAACCCACACAGGATGGAAATAAAAAAAAAAAAACATGCCAACTGAAAATTCATTCAGCAGACTTCGTGTAATCTTTATTTTTCTAGCGTTCATTGTGATTAAATCGAGTTTTGGTTGCTCTGACTTCATTAACCCTGTTTGCTGTGCTGGAGTTTAACATGAAGATCTTCCACCAACATCACCACAGAACACACGAAAGCACTATTCTCCAGGACTGAACTGAACCCAGATCTGCCTTGTTTACATCGTCTCCTCTGCACCGCACTGACCCGCTTTTTCCAAACTGCGAGTTTCACCTGCTGACGTGTGACACAAACAAAAAATTCATCTTTCAGCACGCTCACCTTAATATCTCTGTGGATTTTCTTCTGTGCATGCAGGTAGTCCAGGCCCTGCTCACACACACAGACAGACACACACACGCACACACACACACAAGCACACATATTAAAGCCTTTACTAAAATCTGCAAACATTCAGAATATAATTTGGGGCACTTCAAATTTCCCCTCCATGCTGCAGTTTAATCATCAGGAAAGCCCTGCTGTGTAAAATGCAGCTGCTGATGCTATGTGAGCAGGACTGAAGTTACTGAACACTTTGGTCGTCTCGGTGTTTGGAGACGTCCCTGTGCACTCATTTCACAGACCTGAGCTCTTTGTCCGGTCCAGGGACAGCCTGCTTTACATGAATCAATTTGTAGCTCGCTCTCTACTTCGCAGCGCTTGCAAAGAGCCATCGTTTGTGATCCATGGGGCTCAAATCTGTAGACGTCTCTATAAAAACATCTAGTCTGAAAAGAGAACTGACTGTGAGGGAGGCTGGAATGGATGACATGCTAATGCCGCTCTGTGTACGTGGGCTGGATGTTATGGGTGGTCTGATCATTCTAGTCACTTTATAACCAAATTAGTTGACAATCATTTGCTTCCTGTATTTGGTCTGACTGAAAGTCTAAGGGAACAACATCAGCATCTATCCATCAGTGATGCATCTTTTGCAGTCATACCACAACCAGAGCAAATAACCTCAGTGTTTCATGTCTGCTGGGACACAGCTTCACTCACTACCATTTACTCTGGGGTTTTCACACACAGCCAAACTGATCTCATCCTCTTAGGGAAGACAGCGAGAGTGGTGGAGGAGCTACAGCAGCCAGATAGAGGTCCCGGCATGCTGTGACCTAAAGCTCTGTAGACCCACGCCTGTCACTCAGGGGCCAGTGCCAAAAATATGTGGACGCAGATGAATAACTCTCAGGTAAGAAATTGTCAAAAGCAATAAAATACAAACACAGCTTCACCTCTCCTGACAGCTCTTTAACCAATCAGCATTCCACATATGCACAGCATCACTGCCATCAGACACTTTACAAAGGTGCCAAAGTGCTTAAGGCGTTGCCTCACAGCAGGAGGGATCTGGGTTCAAACCCAGCCCTGGAGCCCTCAGTGCAGATGATGCATGCTTTCTCCAGGGGCTACAGCTTCTCCTGCTACTCAAAGAAACTGCCTCTCTCTAGGTTATGGGTCGCTGGGTTAGCAGCAACAGGTAAGCTGAAATACAGTTTAGAGATTTGGAGATTAGATTTCCCAGACAACCTGGTGAGCCTCAGGTAAACCTCAAACCTAAGGATTCATATGCTGTGTTTGAACTGTAAGCCACTGCAGGAGCTTCCCCAAAGAAGCAGAAAAATATGAGGACGCTGGGAGTCAGAAAAACAAGTGTTAGCAGGTATGTTTATTTTTAGTGAGTAAATGCACATCAGGAGGTGTTTGCAGCTTATTAACAGTAAGCAGGAAATTACCTGTAGCATCTCCCTGCAGATGTAGGCTATCTGTGGCTCAGACAGAGGACCGGTCACTGTGGAGCACAATGCAGATTTAAATCACATACAGCACAACACAGAAGTGAAAAATGCTCATTCAGCAGTCAGTGTTGACTGTGTGCGGCAGACTCACTTGCAGAAAATTAAAAGCTTTATTAAAAAAATTAAAATTTTACAACTTCTCTGACCAACCTCTCTGTAAAGAAACAGCTTCAAAATGGAGGAGAACAACCTGACGGATGCCTGTGGATGTGACGCTGTCGCAGTGCTTCTGTCTCTCTACAGTGACAGTAACGTAAAGAGTCTGCTGACATTCAGGAAACCAGCTGCACGTGGAGGATGTCACAAAGCCCAGCTCAGTTTCTCTAAATCAGCTATAACTCTGTTATAAACTGTGGCCTGTTTCAGACAGCCGCTCGCTCATTAACCTTCAATAAAGTGCGAGTAAAGCGACTTTCGAGATCTCTGCAGGTTTTCTAAAACTTTATGCATTCTTCAGTTGATTATTTTGGGTATAATTGGTTCAGTTTTCAAATGCAGTTTAAGGTACTGCACATTTTTATGTGGAGGAATATATCTGAAGTAATTTATAGGTTTGTGGTACCAGTTAATTTTCCATCATCAAACCAAAGAAAAGACGAAGTCGCTTTGATTTTAAATGAGAGATGAATGCAGCTGCGTTTGCAGAGACCTTTATTTTTTTCACCTCTGTCAATTAAAGACTCGACTACCTGTGCAGAGAGTGTGATAAGAGGGGAGGGGAGACAGGTGAGTCATTTTACATTCAACGAGTTAAAGGAAGCGTAAAGACAGCGCCGGACTAGCGTCACGGTTTTACCTGTAATCAAAGGCTAAATCGTTCATTCTGCCTCGGCTCTCACGCTGGCATTGTCTTTATTCTCAAGATGTGGGTGTGGGAAAAAAAAAACTGTTCTCTCATTTTTTCCACACAGTGCATGGCGCTACCTTAATGACTGCATATAAATCCAGTGTCCCAGTCTGATATCAGTTATCTCACAGGAGGAGATACTTTAAATGCTTCAGCATGCATCTGCAAGGAAACAGCTCTCATCTCATCACACCCTCGTTTCCATCTTCAGTCTGACCCCGTGTCACGCTTCTACGCGGGAAAATCCCCGCAGATGTAGACGGACTGACTCACCGTGGTAGATGTCCTGGAGGGAGCCTCCGCCACAGAACTCCATACAGATCCACAGTTTATTAGCTCTGCAGGCAGGAGAGGAAAACCGCTGTGTTAATTGTCGGCTCCGTGATTACAGAGTACAAAGAAGGAAGAGAAACGGGCACCTCACCGTATGTAACTGCCATAATATGCCACAATGTTGGAATGCTTGCAGCTCTTCACGATGACGATTTCCTGCTGGATGATAGAAAAATCGTCCTCTGTGGGGCAGAAGATATCATCACCACATTATATACAAGCAAAGGTGCAGTCAAAGGGCATGTTTGATGCATTTTTACAGCCCTAATAAGCACATAAATGTATCAACTGTGACGCTTTGCTGCATCTGTCTCTCTGCTGTGCAAACCCGGCTGGAGGTTTGCAGACCAGGAGCTGATCAGCTGCAGTCAGAGGGGTTTTAATGCAGGCTCCCCTTAAACTACTGCAGGATTTCCTCTTCACTTCATGTAGCTCAGCAGCCAGCATGATGCGATCTACTGCTTCATCTAACCTACTGCACACGGTATCATCTCCAGAGGTTCTGCTTACCTCGGAGGCCCCGAGGCTGGTTTTAATGTTACAGAGCCTGTCTCAAGTTTTTGGTGCTGCTGGTATTTAAAGAAGGATGATTAAAAATACAATAATTAAAACTAAGACATCAAAAAAAGCATGTGATGTGTAGCTTCTGTACTGTCTTCATTTGCCTGCAGGTTTTAAATGTCCTGCAAATCATTTCCTCCCATTCTTTCTTTAAATATTTCCCACAGCATTAAAACATTTCTGCATTTGGAAATGTGGTTTTAAGATAATCTCATGTTTGCAGGTCAGATTAATCAGACAGCCTGTTTGCTGTAAAATGATGATGGGGGTAATCATACAGTTGGAGGTGCTGCTTTCTCTGGTCACTGCTGGAATCTGATGGTTTCTTGCCTCTGTGTGATTTATGTTGCTGCTCTAACTGTGGGAAATAATGATTTTCTTTAATTAACCCTCCATAATGAAAATGATGGGAGGCAGTAATTGCACTGCATTAAAGGAAAAAATACTCATATGCATTTCACCAGATTAAGCTACAACAAAGCTGACATAATGCACAGCCCAACAAACATGGCGGAAACGCCGACATCGTCTCTCTGCTGGAAGGCTTCTCTCAGCACAGGACCAATGCAGGAACACTGCCTGTGCTGTGGTAACGTTTAAAGACTGCACTCGGCAGAAACTTTACATTTTAAACATTTTAAATGGTGAAATTAAACTTGCCTGATAAAAAAAAAAAAAGAAGTTTAAACATTCAGATCTAATTCTCACCCGGCTCCATCTTGATGACTTTGATAGCTGCCAGCTCTCCATTCTGCTTGTTTCGTGCCTGAAAACATGAAAAAAGAGACAGGCGGTTATTTTTTACCGTGCATGTGTCAGTCATTTGATTTCAGCACTTTGGTGGTTTCTTGAGTTCTTGTGTGCCAGTAAAAGCTCATTTGCATGTTTGCTGTCCAGATCAGTGGAGTGCAAGAAACAGCCCACCGCACAAAGCTGCAGCACTAAAAACACACACACACACACAGAGGCAGGCAGAGGCACATGCGCGCGCGCGCACACACACACACACACACACACACACACAGATGATGACCTTTAAAAGTGTGATCCAGAAGGTGTCACTTCTCTTTGTGCACTTATTTATAAAAGACACCATTAAAATCTTCTCTCTCTCACACACACACACACACACACTTCCGCCATGCTGAAGCTAACGTGACACACTCTCACATGCCACAGACACCCAACAGTGAAACAATTGCAGACACAAACACTGTTCGTCCAACCATCGCGATCACGTCTGAGCAATTCTTTGCGCCCATGTCACTGAAGCTCACTAACGAGCACAGAAAAAATAACTGACATTGAGACAAACAGCAAACAGCAAAGAACAAAGTCTAACGCTGCGTGTTCAGATTTTTATATTATCATTTTAAAAGTCCAAAAAATAAAACTGAAGAATCTAAAAGGAAAGTGAGTTTAATCACTTTAGAACTCCTCACTGAGATGTGTGTTAAAGCTGCATGAAGAACAAAACAACAAGCCGGTCAACGTGCAGCACGGCTAACAGCACAGAAACAAATACATACAAGCAAAAAACAAATATCCAGCCTGAGTCAGGACAGCCACAGGTAGCACAGAAACTCAGTACTGATGGGATCCTGCTGCACCTGTAACATCATGCTCTCTGGACCGCGGTACACAGCGGGAGTGTGTGGGAGTGCAGGGTTTAAGTAAATTAGCAACATAAGGCCATGCCATTCTCACTATGACTTCATGACAGTTCTAAAGCTGACTGGAAACCAGTGCAAAGGAGCTGATGTGGCCGTCAGGTGTACACAACAACACGTCATAGGCCAACAAGTCTATAAAAGTCTTCTCTCTGCAGCAGTGTTGTAATTTAAAGAATTTCTTTGTGCTTGGATCATAAAGAGATTCAGCAAAATCGACTTAGGTGATGCAAAAATGGAGCCTTGACACTTTACAAAGCACTTGCTGCTTGATCCCAGACCTGCCAGATGGTCCACAAATGTCCACACGAGGCACCGAAGGAGCAGTAGAAAGATTTTAAAGGACCCGCGGTCTGACCCGCTGCCCCGCACCATCACCGGCAGCTGTCAGGTTCATGAACTGGAACAAGATTCAATTCAATTCAATTTTATTTACATAGCACCAAATGACATCAAACAGTTGCCTCAAATCGCAAACAGTTGCCTCAAAGTACAGACCCTACAATAATTATAGTCAATAATACAGTCAAAACAAGCCCCTATGAGTGAGCACTTGGTGACCGTGGGAAGGTAAAACTCCCTTTTAACAGGAAGAAACCTCCAGCAGAACCAGGCTCAGGGAGGGGCAGTCATCTGTATAAACACAGAATAAAAAGAGGTGAATGAAAAGAAACACTCAGTGCATTATGGGACCCCCCCAGCAGCCTAGGCCTATTGCAGCGTAACTAAGGGAGGGTTCAGGGTCACCTGATCCAGCCCTAACTATAAACTTTATCATAAAGGAAAGTTTTAAGCCTAATCTTGAAAATAGAGAGGGTGTCTGTCTCCTGAATCCAAACTGGGAGCTGGTTCCACAGAAGAGGGGCCTGAAAGCTGAAGGCTCTGCCTCCCATTCTACTCTGAAGTATCCTAGGAACCACAAGTAAGCCAGCAGTCTGAGAGCGAAGTGCTCTATTGGGGTGATACGGTACTATGAGGTCTTTGAGATAAGATGAGGCCTGATTATTCAAGACCTTGTATGTGAGGAGAAGGATTTTAAATTCTATTCTAGATTTAACAGGGAGCCAATGAAGAGAAGCCAATATGGGAGAAATCTGCTCTCTCTTTCTAGTCCCTGTCAGTACTCTAGCTGCAGCATTTTGAATCAGCTGAAGGCTTTTCAGGGAGCTTTTAGGACAGCCTGATAATAATGAATTACAATAGTCCAGCCTAGAAGTAATAAATGCATGGATTAACTTTTCAGCATCAGTCTGAGAAAAGATGTTTCTAATTTTAGAAATATTGCGCAAATGCAAAAAAGTGGTCCTACATATCTGTTTAATATGTGCATTGAAGGACATATTATGGCCAAAAACGACTCCAAGATTTCTCACAGTGTTACTGGAGGCCAAAGCATAATTGACTGCATTTTTTTCCCCATTTTTCTTCATCTTTAAAAAAATTTGAACGGACAAATACAATTTATATGTACTTGTCAGTTCAGATGAGGTCATGACCTGGATACAGAGTGTGGGCGGGCGTGATGCCCATGGAGGACAGCAAAAATCTCGGTCATAAGGTGCCTGCTACTTTGGCATGCCCCCCTGCTACTCCAAAACAATTTGAAAGCCCTGAATAATACTGCCTAAGCGAAGCATGTATAATGTAAATAAAATTGGTCCTAGCACGGAACCCTGTGGAACTCCATAATTAACCTTAGTGTGTGAAGAAGACCCCCTAAAGAAAATTTGTCTTGAGCTCCTGGTGGTTGCGACACAGTCGAGACGCCATACTCAGACACTGTTCCAATAATGAATGACTGAAATTAATGAATGCTTCATTTAATTACTGTAAATAATTATTAAAATATCAAATAACTGCTAAAATCATCCCGTCTGTGGAAAGTTTTAGTAAAGACAGTTTAGAGTACAAATTGTCCATCTTGGTCATTTCCACAGAGACCAATGTTTGGATAGACATCATGTTTTGATCTCCATCATCGTCTTAGTCCCAGTTTAACAAAGACTTTAGGATTTATGATACATTTTCAGCTTTAAAATCCAAAAAGAGATGGCCGTCATACACAAGGAGACCAAAGAAGAAACACACTTGACCAGTGAGGATGAGACAATGTGGCCACTAACAGAGGACAACAGGTGTGTGTGTGTGTGTGTGTGTGTGTGTGTGTGTGTGTGTGTGTGTGTGTGTGTGTGTGTGCGTGTGCCCTGTGCAGAAAAGAAAACTGGAGGGAACAATAACAGGAAACAAAGATTTCAGAATAAAACAACAGAAACAACTTTGAGATAAATTAAACAGGAAACAAAGAACGTTCACCTGGAACCAAGTGACAAACAAACAAAAACACAGTAATCAGGTAGATACATTAAGAGCAGCTTCCTTTTTTCAGTGGTTTCGGGCACAGAGATGATTTTACACATATTGTACATCAAAGTTGAGATGTGACAGCAGCCCACACTCTCACTGCACTCAGAGGAACAGGAACAGTCATACATGTAGTCGGTCAGCGAGGGCATGGCAGGCTGCACATGTGGTGAAACGGAAAACTCCGCTGCCTTAGAGAGGGAGTTTTAAACAGCACGATGACACACTGGTTTTCAGTGACACCTCTGTCCCAGGTACCAAAGTTCACAAAGTGATGTCAAAATGACGGCAGAGTTTAACCCCCCCGCCCAACCATCCATCACCGGCCCAGGAGCGCAGAGCTGGGACTGCATCACTAACCGTCACATCATGTCATCTGTGTCCTTCACACTCATTCTGCTACTGAACCGTTAGAACAAAACTGATGTTTACACAGCCGCTCACTGCATCAGAACAACATCGTTAGCATTTCAAGAGCTGAAATGTTTAATGAGAGAAAAACAGGACGGCGGCCACCTCCGCCTCTAGAGACACGAAATTCAATTGCTCGGAAAATTAGCGCCAAGGGCAAAAACTTCAATGGAAGTTGCCCCTCGCAGCCGGAGATGCTTTAGCGTTGGCGGTAGGCGGGCTTTGCCTCCGAGATACTGAAATGGCACAGTGGAAAGTCTGGGTGCTGCAGTCACAGTGGGAGGGTGGTCACAAACAACTGACAAATTCATTTGCATGAAGAGGTTTCGTTTTTTTAGCCACTCTGGCCAAAGTCAAAGTTGAAAGAACGATCATTGTCGTCAAAAAGCACACACTCAGGATTTTACCTGCTGAGACCGAACTGTCTCAGAGACACCCCCCCCCCGCACTGCAGCCGAGCTGAATTCAACTTAAAACCTTCTTTGAACATCAAAACTTCAGCAGACGTGTCTTTCTTACCCCCTCCGCACACATTCATCAGGCCGACATTCAGCAGATCGTTAAAGCACCAAATACAGTTTAATATCGCAGAAAGAAGCTGTAATTAAACTGTAATTTGCAGGAGCTCTTTCCTTGGAGCTTCAGCAGCTCTGAGTAACAGGACCAGCTTCCTTAAAGCTCCTTTTGTTTTCATTATTTGTTCCACATGCACACATAGATCCTGATCACACTGATCGATCTATTTTTAAGACACTGAGATGATGTGAGCTGCTCATGCAGCCCTGCTAACCTGTTCTATTTAATAACCCTTTACCTCCTCATGAACACATCTTTAACTCTCCAGTCTGCAGCTGCACTCCTCTCCACTGCTTTTCTTTTTAATACTCGCTCTCAGCACCTTTACTCCAAATTTGGCAGTCTACAAACATGTGATGCCCAACCACATGTGATACCTGCTGCTGTGTTTCCCACACACAGACTGAAGATACTTGGGCACACCTAAGTATCTTCAGTCTGTGCTAACCAGCAGCCCTTGCCTGTTGTGTTTCTGTCGGGCGGGGCGGGCTGCTGTAGCGGTGGTCCTCGTTCAGTTCAGCTCACTGAGGCTGCAGACGGAGCATTACCTGCCCTCGCCAGCTGCAGTCTCAAGTGGCATACACACAGGAAGAGACCAGAGACCACAGACTGTCAGTGAAATTCAGTGTAGCAACAACAGGCTTGTGACGCAAACCGAGCGGTCCAGAGTTAAACTCTGAGGTGAGCAATTTAAGAGCCTACCAGTGACCAACCACCTGCTCCAAAGTAATGCGCGAGCTACTATTTCACATGCACACGAGCCCTAGGGCGGAGTCAATCTTTACAAGAAAGTCACTTTTGAGATATATATGGTTTCAGATTTTTTGCAGTGCCGTGATTAATTCATAAAAGAAAGCGTGCAGGTAGCTGTGTGCAGATGTGCCACAAAATTATGTGGGAGACACTGCGAAGCAGGCAGTGGGGCTGATGGTCCATAGCTGAGAGAGGACTGTGTGGCTGTCCTGTGGCATTTTCACACATTTCACATATTGCCTCAGCTGCACAAACTTCAGGTTCCACCACACACTGTACGTATTCTGTAATATTCTGTATAATTTTGTTGTATTGTTGCTCTTGTTTTCTGTACTGCTGCTGTAGCAGGTGAATTTCCCCACTGTGGGATTAATAAAGCCTCATCTTGTAAGACAGACGTGGCCACCGCGAGGTCACCCACTGCTTTGGGATTCAATGCCGGTGTTTTGGCCATCACCACCTGCCAGTGCAGGCTCCACCACCCCTCACTTTAAGCCTCACAGGTGTAACTCCAGGATGGGCTAAAAAAAAAAAAAAATTCTTCACTTATTATGGCAACTATCCACAGACACATGGGGACACATTTATTTCTGAGGGAGGCAAACCTGAAGGAGCCATTGGAGGAAGTGCAGTTTTTGAGCTGCTCTGGATGCTCAGGATACTCTGCACACACTGGGCTTGTCTGTGCTCATTTTCAGCAGACCGTTTCACAACGATGTTGTCTTGTTTTCTTTCAGATGTGATCTCTAACATGTCATAAAAACATCCCAGCGCTCGCGCCCGAAGCAGCAGCGCTGAAACTGTGGTGCTCGTGAGAGGACACGTGTTTGTGCGAGTACCTGAAGTGGCCGCGAGCAGAGCTCCAGCATCTGCCTGATGATCATCTATGAGCCGTTTCTCAGAAAGTTCAGTCACGCTTATCATTAGAGAGCAGATCAAATGTACCTGAGCGCTACCTTTTTGGGTGATCTGACACAGCGTTTCTGGGTAAACCTGAGCCATGAGGAGCTTTCATTTTAAGACTTCTACCCAGAGAGCCGCTCGAGTCCCACGATGTCTGAACATACATGAGAGCGACAAACACAAGCATTCAGAGCCTGAAAGGTAGCTGAGGCAGGCAGCAGTGAGAGTGGAAACTCTGCTCAATCAAAGGAGTCTGTGCGTGTCTGTGTGTGTGCATGTCTGTGGGACAAACCAGAGAGGTCACTGAGAGGAAAGACGCTCTGTGAGCACTCATAAACACACACATGCACACATACACACACACACACACACACACACACACACACACACACACAGACACACACACACACACACACACACAGACACAGACACACACAGAGGAGAGTTGGACGTCACAGTGGAAGCCGTGGACCTTCCACACAAACATTTCCACCCTGAAGTGTGTGTGCAGAGGGGCCTTTCCTCTCACAGACCTCTGTGATTGTGATTGTGATGATGATGATGATACACAAAGCATCCTCGTGCTTTGGGTTCTTAGAGTTTTGCTTTCCTGGCACAACAGAAACAAGAAATGAGGTGTAAGGAAAATGAAGAAGTGGATCATACCTGCTTCCTGTGATTAACGAGCTTTGACCCACTGATGTAAAAGGTCACAGTGAGACAGAAAAATCACAGAACACCCATAAAACACACTGAACTCTGATCATCCTTCACATCAATCTGTAATCCTCCGAACCAGCCCAGTCTGGACCCGCCCAAACCTCAAACGAACCTCACTTTGAGCCGCCTGTAACAACCCAGCATAACAGCCTGCATCTCACTCTGGTTATTAAACACATCGTTAGTGATGCTTACAGCTAAAGTTGGGAAAAGTCTCTCTCACTTTAGTCCGTACTTTCACATCCATATACATAAAAATGACACCAGGCAGGTTAAGGAGCAGTTAGAGGTGCAGCCAGCAGCAGGATATCTCTGTGTCCTGAGGGTCATTCTGACCTATTGCATTGGGCCAATGATCCATTTGAGCAGCGATCACAGAGCGGATCAAATGGATCCACGATGCGGGACTCTGTGACTCGTCTTCATGCCGTCGCCACAGTGTCCGTAGTGCGTGGGCGCACACGGCAAAGATGCACACTGTGCGCAGGCGGCCTCCTCCCTCTTGCTTTCTCTCAGCAAGGCTTGCAATGTCTACCAGCTACTCAACACAAGCCGTTACACAAATCGCTCTGAGGGGTGGAAAAAGGAGAGGTGGAGGAGAGAAGGAGCACACAGGCTTCACCTGTTTGTACTGTCGTAGCTCAGGTTCAGCAGGTTTGTCTTTGGATCCATTTGAAAATTCGAGCTACTTTACTGTCTCAAGGTTTGAAGGTTTTTGGAACCTGTGATAACAGGTCAGACAGGCTGACTGGTCCCAGATTTTCCCACCTGTAATCTGGATAATTTAATCCCAGATGGGCATATCAGAGGAAATTCCAGTGCTAGCTGTACTGCTGTACAGTACCTGTATTAGGGATAACTGTGATAATTTAAAAAGCCATATAGATATTGATATTTATGATGCACATAATAACCTACAGACTGAACAGCACTGCTACTCTTTATTGTGTCCACAGGAATCAGTAAAATCTGACGGTGTTTTAAATAAACCACAGCGTTAGCTTACAAAACCAACACCTGCCAGTCTGGACTGGTCTGGGGGCGGAGTCAAAAAGGATTACAGTTTCAAATATTTTGCATAATGTGTGATTTCTTCCCTCCATCCAACACTACCGGGGGGGGGGGTGCCATGTGCAGGGGCGACAGAGGGGAGCATAACTGCCTGCAGCAGTTTCCAAAGGTGTGTCCGGGTCTGGGATAAAGGTGTGTTTGGAAGTAACTTAAGTCACAACCTATAATGGGTCTCAGCAGGTGCATGAGTGACAGTGCACACACACAAAGTGCTCTGAATGTGTGTGTGTACAACAGAAACACACTTTAGGTCATCTGGTCCTTCCAGATAAGCAGCAGCATTTTAAACTATCCCATGACTCAGACACTGAGTTATTGTGGTGGACCTGAGTCTTTTTCAGAATAAACTGATGCTTCCTGATTACTTCAGAAAAGACACTGTAATACTTTATAAATAATCTGGTCTCCTGCAAATCAAATATCCTCTTTTTCTTCCAGTATTTCCAGACAGCAGCGAGCAGAGGTTCAAACGATTTCAGCCAATCCAGAAAACCAGAAACAGATCATTTTAATGCAGGTCAGTTAAATTAGCCAAACATTCTCACACTCGCACACACACACACATGCGTGCGCGGGCTGGCATTTGTCATAATTTGTCTGATGTTCTCAGTATTATAAAAATTATCTCTTCCTCTTTCTGGGTTAAAGATAAATCCAAGCCAACCAAAATACAAGCACATTTCATAGTAAAGCACACGCACGCACGGATACACACACACACACACACACACACACACACACACACACACACACCGCACTGTTTCTGACACAGTTAGCTCAGCTCTGCAGGCAGATTTTGTAGTCTGTTGCTCGTTTATCTCACTTCTTCATTTTGTGCTTGAGGTTGCACCCACACCAGGTGCAGCCCGCAGCTTCCCGCAGCTTCTGTGAGGCTATGAGCTTGAAACTTGAGCTGCAAGATGTTGAACAGCAACCACGAGGTGCAACTTAGTAGCACAAGCCACATCAGATAAGGAGA
>JAMQGT020014255.1:0-31791 GCA_024447675.2 Pterophyllum scalare
CGGTTGTTTCCTCTTGTCTTGTTACTGTGTATGCATATATTCATTGCATTTTCCCTTGTTCTTTGTTGCATCATTGTTAGTGCTCCTGCAAGCTGTGTCCTGTGCTTTCTTTTTGCTTTATGAAGGCTTTTGGATTTTTTTTTTATTTCTGTATATTATATATGCTAAGTTAGTTGCCACACATTCTGCATTTGGGTCTAACCCTGCCTGCCACACAGCCAACACATAACAGACACACATTTTTCTTTTGGGTTTAATAACATTAGGATACTGAATAACAGTCATAATTATGATATGATTTGGGAACTTCTATACAAAGGCCAGTTTAAAAAGACCAATGGGCCAGGTGTGGCCCGAGGGCTGTAGTTTGCCCAGCACTGAGATATGCAGTAAGGAATCAGACCTGTATAAGTAATATATTTATTGGCCTCTAGAGGGCACCCACATATCAATTAAACAAGAGGTGGACTTTAAAAAGTGGTCACGTGTTTGCTTGTTTTCCCTCTTACAATACAAATTGGCTATAGTGAGCATTATCACGACAAAAGTATAAAATAGTGATGTAGTGATATAGTGGAGGAGTACAAGTACCTGTGCACCCATATACACAACAGACTGCACTGGTAGATCAACACAGAGGCTGTATATTAGAAGAGGGTGAGCATGCTCTTTTCTTCCTAAGGAAGATGAGATCCTTAAATGTGTACACCAAAATGCAGGATATTTTCAGTCAGTTGAGGTGAGTTCTGGTGACACAAACATATGGACAAAACTGATCATGTCATGGTCCTGGGCCTTTTACACATGGTTTTGTGTTTTTTGGAGTTCTGATATTGTTTATTTTTTCTGCTGTGTTTCATAGGTTATTTTGAGTTCTATAATGGTTCCAGTTTATTGCATTCCCTAAATCCCTGTTTTGTGTCTGATGTGTCAAGTCTCTGTCATGTTTGGGGATTTCCTATTTATATTTTGCTGGTCCTTTGTCCCTTGTGGATTGTATTTAATTTTGCTTCCAGTGTTTCCTTCCCAGCTGTCTTATTGCCTCGGTGTGTATATATTGTCTACGTTTTCCCTTGTTCCTTTGTGTTGCATAACTAGTTGTGGTTTTTGCATTATTTGTCTAAGTTATGCTCCTTGGAGGATTTTTGTCTGAGGACTCACCACTTTAAGTTTATGTCCGTCTACAGAGTCCTGCATTTGAGTCCTAACAGGATCATCTGCTTTTGTCTGTTTCCCCTTGAAACATAAAAACAAAATCTTTTAGATGGATATCATAAGAGTGCAAGACTAAATTTCAACATCAGCATGATTACGCAAAAATTTACTTTGACATATCAAATTATTACTGCAGTTCTTCAAGATTCTACAAATCAAAGTCAAAAACACCAGAGGGTGAAAAATAGATCAAACACTAAACATCCAGTAGCCCTTCAGGCCTTGAAGTTTAAGGTACTCATGGTTCAGTATTTCAGTATTACAGAAAGACAGTAACATGGCAGGTGTTTCTTGATGTCTGTCACATCCAGCAGTACAGTATTTAGTAAAGCTGCATGCTGAATGATGACTAATATTCTATTTAGGGATGGTTTAGCATGAAACATTGCTGCACCTGACCTTATCGTGAGCAGCATCTTCTGGCAATGACACCATTCTCATATCAAGTCCTCCTGCCATAGGCTCAACTCTTCATCTCCTTTTGGAGTCGCACTTGCCGGAGAGGGATGCGCGTACAAACTGGAAACACTTGCACTTTGAGAGGGAATGTTTGTGGTTGATTCATGAGCCTCCTTTTCTCCCTAAAAAATCTAGAAAAGCTCTCTAACCTTTATGTGATTACACAGTCACTGATTTCTCCAGATAGCAATTAGTTTAATTTGTTCAAACAACTGAACAAAGGTTCTCCACCACTCTACAGTGTATTATGCTCACAGATTTTCTGTTACTGTGTCTGGGTTTCAGTGGAACTGCAAATTCATGCCCATGGCAAACTATGGCACTACCTTTGCATTTCGGATGACACTGATTGCAGCGATAGGGTAGCTGTGACAGGTGAGGGGTTGAGGACAGCAGCTGCTCTTTGTGTGTGGTCAGTAGACGCCCTCATCCATCTGCCTCCATCAAGATTTTGTTGATTGAATGCGATCACATCCCT
Source organism: Pterophyllum scalare (assembly GCA_024447675.2). Classification (NCBI taxonomy): domain Eukaryota; kingdom Metazoa; phylum Chordata; class Actinopteri; order Cichliformes; family Cichlidae; genus Pterophyllum; species Pterophyllum scalare. Next base: position 2,153 of record JAMQGT020014255.1, read on the forward strand.
GGCCACAGATTCCACATCCGCAGTGACACTGACAACAGAGAAACATGAAAAAAAACATTTTTAAATATTGTACTCTATACCCTTCATAAGATACCAGTGTGACATTTCACACTGCAATTCTTCATCCCTTCTGTTTGGTACACTAATGATGTAGTACCTCAGCCAGTTTACAGTCCAGCAAGTTCAACCTTAAAAATCTACAGCAGTGAAACGCAACATGGATTCTGTCACTCATTTTCCTCACCGTTCCGGCGTGTAAAGCGCAACTTCCTCTGGCTCTTTCCGCCTATCCCTCTACTGGTCGCTGCGCCTTCCAAAAAACAAGCATACTTCCTACCTCTGAGTATCACTAACTTATTAAGAACCTTATTAAGAATATGTAGGTAAAACAACTAGACCATCAAAAATTACTTTACTTGTGCTCTCTATTTTTGCCATTCCTATACTTTATTTCTTATTCTTATTTATTCTTTTTTTTTTTTTGACTGTGTTAATTGCAACTTGTTATCATACATTTTAATTTTAATAACTACAAATCTTTTTAGAGTTTCAGGACATTTAGTACTTTCATATTTTCTGTATTTTCTACATATATTTGTGTGTATATATTCCAAAACTAGAAACAAACTAAAACCCCACAAACAAAAGAAAAACCCCAGAACAGAACAGATTACAGCCAAAACCAAAACACACAGGGTCCACAAACCATGATATAGATAGAGCTGAATTTGCAATATATTCACTGTTTATCTGATCATATCTATAAAATATTTGTAATATATTCTGCATTTGTATATATCTTTTCCCCGTTGACGGTTGATTATATACACGTTTGTCTTATGTCTTCCTCCTTTCTGATTGGTAGGCAGCATCCATCACAGTGACCTTAATTCTTTTGTATATATAAAACTAGTCCTGCACTGCATTTTAAGTCTGAAGAAGGGCAATCTGTGGCCCGAAACGTTACTTAAGGTTTGTTAATAAATATTTTCCAGGAGTTTTGCTGGTGTGCGGTCCCTTTTCTCCTTCTCTACTAAAGATGTATTTGCGCACAGCTAGCTTTTTAACTAAAAAAGAAAAAAAATGAATCCATGTTGATGTACTGCATAATTATCGCAGAATTTAGCAGTCTTAACAAAGCAGGTCAGCACACTTAAATTAACAACTTTTGGCAAATACCTAGGTAGTTAAAGGAAATTGGTGTAAGCATTGGAGATGCTTAAGCACACCAACTGTTTTACACTCCCTGCTACTTTGTATTTACCGTATGGCACACCAAATCTAGGTAGGGCTCATAGCTAACTCAAATTGTCTTCAATGAGAGCCTAGGTCTTGGCTTCAGTTAATTCACAACACTCGTCATTCTAAAAGTCTTAGGGACGGTAATCTGTTGCCTCCATGTACTCTGAGTTTGTAAATCAGCAGCATGATTGTAGATGTGCTATATCACCGACTGTGGTAAATGGGATGTGTACTACTGAGGCAAAGTGCCAGCAGAACAGAACGCAGCCTGAAATCCTGAGCCTGTGAGCCTGAGCTCAAGGCTAATGCAACCCTTGACTTACAGACAAATCTGCTCTGATCTGCTGCGTCAAGCGTGGAAAGAGAGACTGTTGAAAAGCTGGGTGGCTTTTAACTGATGACTTGTGTGTATGGTCAGTGAATCAAGTAACACTTTAGGACTTTACTGCCATTAATATCTACACACACACTACCCGATTTATTTACACATTTACAAATCTGATTATACCCACTGATCTGAATGCACACATACAGATTTCAATATGCACACACAAATCTCAACACGGATTGAAATACACACACAGATTAAGTTCTGCACACACAGATAGTTTTGCTACAATATTAGCCCCATAACTACCCTGGCTGGCATTAGAAAGCTGCAAAAAGCTGCTGTAGTATTTTTGCTTGCCTGGACAGATAAGTGTCAAGCCTCTCTGAAGTACCAAGATATTGTTTCCTGTGCATTTTAAATAACTGATTCTCAGATAATTACAATACTTTGCCACTTCTGTTTTCCAGTCATGCAACAGCTGCCTGAGGTGAACAAGAGGATGTCCTTGAGGTGATCAAAATTCCAATCATTTGAGGTAAACATCTAATGTATGGGGAAAAAAAACAACAACAACAACAAAAAATCAAATCTATTTAGCAGTAGCAGTGTGTGCTGCATTACAGTCTACAGAAGAAAACATGGTAGGCTGAAGTCAGGCACCACAGCTAAAGCAAGCAGATGATGCTATTCAGAGGCAGAGTCCTAGGTAGGAAACTGGGAGATTGGTTGCATGACAGGGAATCCAAAAGTGATTAAAGCCCTACAAATAAATGAGTAAAGGTCTTGAGCTTGTCTGAAGACATCTTGTAAAAGACTCTTCTTCTCATTCAGGCCTACGAGCACTCCTGATGGTAACACCTACCTGCCTTACTGTGCAACCTGTAAAAAATATTTATGCACGGTGGATATTCATATGCCACATTTTACTGAAGCTGTGTCCTATTCCAGCGAACAGCTTTAGCTTTAACAAAAAGAGTTTGTTAACCCTGGAATGAGAGAAACTTTCATGTGCAGAAGTTCACATTTAAGCCAAAACTGAGTTCAGTTAGCTGTTAGTTTGTTATTCATATAATGTATACTTTTGGTCCTTTTAAGTATACTACAGTTTATTATCAGTATAAAAAGGTCAAATCACTGGACGTTGTAGATTTATGAGCTGAATACACAATTTATAGGTTTAATGCCCTGACTGTGTGGACAGCGAGTGTCAGAATTTCAGCGTGTTCCCTTCATTGAAACATTTGCTGTAATTATGACTGTTTATATAAAACTATTATATATAAAGTTTTTGACCTAACCTATAAAATGCTAATCAGTTTTAAAGGCAGTCAGGCGAGAACGATTCTCCCAGCAACTGCCAAACCCAGAACTCGTCCACCGGATTGCCAGATGGAGAAGCGTGATTCATCACTCCAGAGAGCACATTTCCACCGCTCCAGAGTCCAGTGGCAGCTTGTTTTATGCCACTACAATCTGACGGCTTGCTTTGCGCTTGGTAATGTAAGGCTTGGATGCAGCTGCTCAGCCATGGAAACCAAAAAGCTCTCTGCACACTGTTCTTGAGCTAATCTGAAGACCACATGAAGTTTGGAGGTCTGTAGTGATTGACTGCAGAAAGTTGGTGACCTCTGCACACTATGTGTCTCAACATACATTGACCCCACTCTGTGACCTACTGCTTTGCAGCTGAGTTGCTGTTGTTCCCAATCATTTCCACTTTGTATGATACCACTAACAGCTGACTGTGGAATATTTAGTAGTGAGAAAAATTTATGACTGGACTTGTTGCACAGGTGGCATCCTATCATGGTGCCATGCTGGATTTCACTGAGCTCCTGAGAGCAGCCTGTTCTTTCACAAATGCTTGTAGAAACAGTCTTCATGCCTAAGTGCTTGTTCTTTTTTACACCTGTGGCCATGGAAGTGATTGAACACCTGAATTCAATTATAGCGAATACCTTTGGCAATTTGCTTTAGATTTGCCTTAAATTGTACTTGTTAAAAAAAAAAGCACTTTAATATAACATTGCCAACTCATAGCAGCCTTTACATACTCTCAGCTAACCACAGATGGCCGGGTGGGGGATGGTGACATGGAGTCAAGGAAGTTGGGCTCTGATGCTGTTGCAGCGTCTCCCTAAATAGGTCAGACACTTGTGCCTCTGTCCGTGTCAGATATCCTATACCTAGCCTTGGGTTATTGATAACGATGGCTGCTGAACTCCACTGTTATCTGTGCCAGTCCAACACAGAACTTATTGTAAATTCACTACAGTGCAGCAAGCTAACCTGTTTGTCCTTCACTGAACTGCAGCTTCTTGATGCAACCTTTGAATAACACAGTTATTGTACCTCAGTTTGTTTTGCATGATGTTTCACAATGTGAAAAACATACTGTGACTTCAAATTATATACAGATCCAATATCTCATTTTAAAAATGAGGAAATTGCATGTAAGCTTTAAATTTCCAGGTTATCAAGTGTCAAAAGTCTTCTGCTCAAGTGGACCATCAGTATTTCGTTCTCTCTTTCTACGGTCACAGATCTGTTCTGAAAGTGTGGGGACACAACAACATCCACACATCCATTTTCTTAACCACTTATCCAGTTCAGGGTCATGCAGCCTAGAGTTTATGGCATAGGTTGAGAGGCACAGGTAGCAAGTCCATTGCTAGGCTGGCAGAAACAATTTAAAACAAAAGGAATTATCAGTCAAGGCCGAGATCTCGATGGCAATGGAGGTGTACTGCTTGACCGAGAAACTGAGATTGCTCTAGCACATAGTGTTCCAGTTTGAATAAACCAAAAAAAAACAAAAAGTACCAGTCATGGGCACTTGTTCACTTCACTTAGATAAGTACAGACTTACATTTTAAGTGTTTTGGAAGCCTGTAAGTGTGGGATCTGGTGGTCCTCACCTGGGTTAACCCGAATTATTATGCAATAGATATGCACCAGTGTGCGTCATTTTATCATGGAAATACAGTATCTTTATGAATCTTTAAAATGAAACTCTTAATTTAGGTGCAAGTTGGAAGTTGAAAAAACAATCCAGTATAATGCTGAACGGCTTTGAAGAATACTGTAAAGATTCAAAGATTATCCTGCCCATCAGCTTTTCTCTTTTAATTTTGTTAGTTAAGTCAGTAACCATGTAGGGATGATTTCCTCTTTTGTCCTGTTTTATAATAACTGCTTCTTTCTTGACTTGGTTTATTTTAATTTATTTCAGCAATATTTCACATTCAAAAGTTAAATATATAACAAATTGTGTGTTGTGAGATTATTTTGAGGATTTGTGCGCATTCCAACTACGTTCCCGATGCTCAGTAAATGAAATGGCTTTCATATAGTGCTTTTCCTACTCTACCTAAGCACTCAAAGCACATTAAACAACATGCCTCATGCACACAAGCGCTTTTTTTTGTTCTTTCTTTAATAGATTCACACTCCATTGAACTCATCGGAGAGCAACTTGGGGTTCACTATCTTCATCGAACCATTGATCTTGTGAGTAGTAGATGACCTGAGATGACCTCCTGAGCTACAGTGAAAACAAGAAGGACAGACAACATTACCTTACGTAGTGTTATACCTTTCCTTATGAGTGACACTCATACGAGATGTGTCAGAAACATTCCAGGACTGAGTGTTCTGTGTTAGCTATGAGTGGGGGAGGGATCGGCAGGTTGTGTCACCATGTGATGTAACATCCAGAGAACATGTACTTGTCATTTCATTGAATTGCCATTGAATTTTTGAATTTTTTTTTTTTATATGCTCTGAATAGATGCTCACTGTTTCAGATCCTTCAGCAATTAACAGAGCAACAAACCAACCTGAAATTTCTGGTCTGGGGAAAACGCCATCAGAAGCATTAGGAATGCTGTAGCAAGTGTATGGAAATGAGATAATGTCACACTCATATGTTTTTGAGAGGTACACAAGGTTCAAAGACGGACGCGTGGATATGAAAGAAGACTCCAGGAGTGGAAGGCCTTGAAGAAGCAGGACTGCACAGCACACAGCTCCAGCTGGAAGAACTCACTCATATCTTTCAGAGTTTTTGTTTGTGAGAGGCAGTCAATGAAGGGAAGGAGCTAAAACTGTCATGGCTTAGCAAGCTAGTGGACCCCAAAACACAGACTCATACTGAAAGCTCAACAGTTTATTTACAGTCCAAGAAAACAGGGCAGGGGCTCTGGAGGCCGGTTCCTCACTCTCTCCGTTTCCTGCTCTCTGGGAATGCTAGAGGCATCTGCGATGGGAAAAGAGCTCGGATGAGCAGACAGATGCTTCCAACAAACTTATCAAATAACAGGAAACTGAGCCTATGTCTCTAACATGCATTCCAAAACCATCCAGCATTGACTGAAGGCCACTGCTCTGCTTAAGAAGCCACCAGACAGATTACAAACAGGTGTGCTTCAGTGGCAGCATGGAAACCTAGAGGTCCCACCCACTGAAAACACAAGAGTCAGGAGACACAAACACACAGGGGAAAGAGAGCAACTAAACAAAAGGGCACACAGCAAAGCCAGCAAAAAACACACTGGCAAACACCTTGTTTCAGACCGAGTATGAACTGTGGAGCTGCACCAAGGCCTGATATAAGATGAATAAGGATGAATCATGCAAAGCTACTCTAGCAGAGCCCAGTAATTAAAATACAGAGCAGCAGAATAGAGCCCCTTTAAACTGCACACCAGAAATCTACACTTATAAAAGTAAATATGACAAAAATTACATAGTGGCTCACAATGTGTGCAGTTTTTGAATTGTTGCATTTCTGAGTAAGCATTGAGAATACTACTGTATGTAAGCTACTGTTTGTTTTTTAAATTGCCCTCAGCAATCAAAAGTTAAAAAGAATTCTAAGTGAAGAGTCTTTTTTCCTTTTCTTCAAAACAGAGGTTTAAGTTTAGGGTTTGTTGCTAGGATTAGGCTTGTCACTGATGATGATTTAGACCTCAGACAGTTAAATAAAATAATTATAAATTATATAAATACATTACATAAACAATTTCTTCTTTACTGGGACAGTTGGCGATTCTAAATTGCCCATAGATGTGAGTGTGAATGATTGTCTATCTCTGTCTGTGTTAGCCCTGTGACAGGCTGGCGACACTGTACAGGGTGTACCCTGCCTCACACCCTGTGACAGCTAGGGTAGGCTTCTAGACTTGAAAGGAACTGTTGCCAATTCATAGCAGCCTTTTCATTCATTTTCATCCTTTTCAGCCAACCTCAGATGACCAGGTGGGGATGGTGACATGGAGTCAAGGAAGTTAGCTTCCAATGTTGTTGTTGTGTCTCCCTAAATAGGTCAGAGACGGGTGCCTCTACATGGCTCCCCATGTCAGATATCCTATACTTAGCCTTGGGAATTGATAATGATGGCTGCTGAACTCCACCACTATCCGCTCACAATTGTTACTTATCTGCTGACATTTAAGGGGATGTGAAGTAGATAATTATTTGTGTATAACTCCAGCAATGTCCTTGATGTTGTCACCCTCTTGTTTTGGTTCCACAGAGTTCTTGTTATTTTCTCCTCGTGCACTCTGCACGGCCTCGGTGAATTTATCAGACAACCCCAAGGTCGTTGAGATCATTGAGGACTAAAAGAAAATCTCTTCTTCAGACTTTAGCTAAGTTCTGAGAATATTTATCAGCTTTATCAAAGCTGAATTTAAACTGCAGCCACTTTTAGGCAGTGCATTAAACAGGATCAAATCTGTAACTCATTTATTTTTGAATTTCCTGGAAATCAAATTGGGGGCGGGGACATAAAACAAAGGTGTGTGCTGTGTGTGCTGTTGCTGAAGCTGGGTTGGGTTTCTGCATCAGCAACTATTTAACAGATGCTGACTCTGAGGATCATCATAGGCAGTCATGGGTCATCCTGGGATTGTGATGTGGGCATGGGCACTGGGTGCCTTCTTTAGCTGGATACATGTGGGTCAAGCAGAGCAGGGACCGTAAGTTTGTGTCAAAAATATTAGAATATTGCTTTTTTTTTTTCTTTGAAATTTATAATTGGTTTATGTGAATTATTGTTTGAGGTTTTAAGTTAGATCCAGTGAGGTAACTGCTGTATGTGTGAATCTCTGTCTCTGCAGGCAGTACTTTGTGGCTGTTCCTGCAGTTCTTGAAGCTGGAGCTGAGACCAAATTCTGTGTCAGCGTTCTGCAGCTCACCACGGCTGTAGTCATGAATGTCACTTTGATAGCAGCGAAGAGTCAAAGCCTACTGACCCTGCAGACATGCATGCTAGATGTTCATACCTGCATTGATTTCAAGGTTAGCTCTCCAAGATGAGTTTGGATTCATTCATTCATTTTCCAAAGATATTCTTTTAAAATGTGTTGTTTGTTATTTAACCTTATGGCATCCACCTGTCAGTCAGTCCAGGTTTCAGGTCATATTTTGGTTCATATCTGACTTCTTTTTTTAAAGATTTTTTTCTGGTTTTGGAGCACTTCAACGGAAATTCTTTCAACAAAGAAACTGTAGTAATTGTTAAAATTTTATATTTGGTGATTTTATAATACATGAATAAAATGCTTTTATACACATAATGCAGTTATTATTTTTTTAAGTAGGAGTAATTGCTCTTGTGACTGTTATTCAAAATATCCTGCTGCTCCAGGTTCCTAATGTGGCAAATGAAGAGGTGATGGATTTTGTGGTTGAAGTTAAAGGAAGTACATTTCACTCAAAAGAAGCCAGAAAAGTCCTGGTCAAGGCCTATAAACCCAGGACATTTGTCCAAACAGATAAACCCATGTACCTCCCTGGACAACAAGGTAAATATAAGCAATTAGGCTGATGCTATACACACACACACACACACACACACACACACACACACACACACACACACACTATATATATATATATATATATATATATATATATATATATATATATATATATATATATATGTGTGTGTGTGTGTGTGTGTGTGTGTGTGTGTGTAATAAGTTATGCTGATGTTAGAAATATATGTGGTGAGAAATGTAGTGTGTCCCACAACATTAACAGCTTAAAGATGAGAGAAACCATTATATGGCTTACAAGTTCAGTAGTATGTAGTATGGATATAATTTCTGAGTGGACAGAAAGTGTTAATTTAGCAGGCCTCGGGATTTCTGACACTGCTAGAGATCAGTTACCAAGAAATGTCTTTGAATCTCCCTTAAAGTGCTCTTCAGAGTCGTCACATTGGACACCGATTTGAGACCTTCAAGTGAGCTCGTGAGTGTTTGAACTTTCTGTCAATTCTGTTAGCTCCAGTTTACAGACTGTTGCTGATGTTGGTTTTAATTTTTGCACAGTGAATGGGATTTACACAGCAGTTTATGCAATGAAATGAATGCCATGGGTGATCAAGATGGATGTGCACTTTAGCCTGACATAAGTGATAACTATAAGAACGCAACACACGCAACACACTGACTGCAAATATTTTACATACACACAGACTGTGTGTATGTAAAATATTTGCAGTCAGTGTGTGTTAACGCAAGTGTGTGTTAATTAGAACACTGTATAATCAGAGCAACATAAAACCACTGTGTTCCATGACAAATCTTTTTTTCCCTTCTTTGTTGCAGTATGATCTCATTGAACTTGAGGTAAGACATTTCGTCAGACATTTCCTTTTAAAATGCTGCATATTAAGCTCCGGACACTTCAAGAGCCTAAGTCATAGTAACAGATGATGTTGTTGTTGTTGTTGTTCTTCTTCTTCTTCTTCTTCTTATAATAATAATAATAATAATAATAATTACAAATCATGACATTAATTTAGAAAATGGCAAACATAACTGAAAAAAATCAGGAAAAAAATCAGTCATATCAAAATATGTAACATTCATGCATACATGTACAGTACATATAATTCATATTTTTCACACTTGGAGTCAAAAAGTAACATTTTTAAATTGTTAAAATGTGTGTCCCTGCTTTATCTGAAATTATTTCGGAGGAGGAGAAAGAATCGAGGACCGTGGTCTTGCTGTATTTTCACCTGTATTAATCATGTGTGTGTGTGTGTGTGTGTGTGTGTGTGTGTGTGTGTGCCATAAATGCCTGTTCCTTCAAACTGATATTGGATTTAACAGGATCCAAACAATAACAGGATTGGACAGTGGCTCAACACAAATTCTAACAGTAAAATACTGCAGCTGTCATACGCCTTGAGCCCTCAGGCCCGTGAGGGAATATACAAAATCACCGTGACCATGGGTGAAAACAAAGTATCTTACACCTTCAACGTGGAGAACTATGGTGAGTTAGTGTTATTTTTACATTTCATTTCTTTCCATTTGCAGTGAAGTATAAATGCTAACATGGTCATTTTGCCCCCAGTTTTACCCAAATTTGATGTAAATGTAAAAGTCCCTGAAGAAGTGAGTATTGGACAGGATAGCTTTGAGGTTCAAGCATGTTCAAAGTAAGTAAAAGTCCCTTGTTGACAGATGTCCAGTTTGACGAGTGAAATAGTACAGAATTTTCATTTTATTTTTCATTTAAATAGGTACACATTTGACCAGCCGGTGCCAGGAAAACTTAAAGTAAATGTGTGCCGACCTCTTCAGAGAATTATTCCCATTTCCCCTCTCATCAGAGTGGCACAGCCCAATGATCAGCCTAATCCACAAGATGAGATAACTCCCATCTGTCACTCAGAGACAAAGCAGGTACAGTTCCTATATTTTCAGTCTCATCTCTTGCTAAAACAAAGTTCATATAGAGGCAGACCCATATAACCATACACAATGTATACATATAACAGACTTGTGTGCATTTAGCATCATCCTTCTCCTGATATCACAAATTTGTGTTCAGGCATGTTTGCACCTATAAAAATCACTTATGACCTTATGGATCTCAAACTGGAACTCTCCTTGCAACTTTTGTTTTTTTTATTTGTTTGTTTGTTTGTTTTTTATTGGTGCTTGATTGGATCAGCCTTAGGGACACTGATGTGACTGGCTGTTTGTCTAATTAAACACTTCTCCAAACTTCAGGCAAACAAGGTCCAGAAATTCTTCCACTGGGTCTTCACTTCTACATGCACAATTTATAGTTCCTACTTTTGACTGCTGCCTTACTCACAACCATCTTTGATTTGGCTGATTTTTTGTTAATGCTCCAGCTGCAGCCCCAAAAGGATCTGTCTCTCCTCCTGGGGCCAAAACAGGGAAACTTCTGCTTGTTAGGTGAATGTGTAAACCACTGCATAGCTGATGTTTGTTTCATTGTATCAGCTCTAAATGAGCCAAATGAAAAAGTGTTTGCTTTGCTAAATTCTTAACATCTGAGGAGCAAACTGGGATGGTGTGTGTCATCATGGATGTTACATTAAGAAACATAATTAAGACAAATGTTAACATTTGAAATGCTTTTATTATAGTTTTCTTATATGATACATTCTAGGCAGACAAGGTGGGCTGTGCAACATTTAAGTTCAATATGTCGATTTTCACCGAAATGGAAAAAGTGGTGCAAGACATGCTGGAAATCACCACTGAAATGGAAGAGGAGGGAACAGGCAAGACTATGTTTTCAGTTCTTTTATTGTAACGATGATGTTTGGTGGATCTAAACAATATGGCATGTAAATCGTTATAACGTGGAGACTTTCCGTATTCAGGTGTTTCGATATCCGAAGAGCAGAGAATTACGATTTCATACCTCATTGGAAAGGTGTTTTTTATTGATACTCCCAACATTTATGACCATGGAGCAGTTGTGGAAGGAAAAGTAAGTGTTAAATGTAATCTTCACTTCTGCTTAATTTGTGCAATACAGAGCACAGCTAAAAGCATGTGGATTTGCAGTCATACGTCTTTTTTTTTTTCAACAGGTCAAAGCAGTTTATCACAACGGTGCACCCATTCCCGGCAATAAGGTGTACGTGTTTGAGGGAGACAGGTGGTCTCCGCGCTCAGTGCAGAATGTAACAACTGACAGTAATGGTGTTGCTTTGTTCACACTTCACACAGATGACTTAACAGGGAATGTCCAACTCTATGTAAGTCGAAAGTTGCAGTAAAACAACAGTCTGTCATTTATTAATCACATCACAGTGTTTTCATGAACAGCTAAAACTAAGACTTTTTTCTGCAGCTGTCCAATGTTCAACTCTGTTCAGTTTATTTATGTTTCTTTACCACAACCAGGCAAGCCTGACACCGACTCTAGACTACCCTGGATACAGAACTGCTTACTATGAGATTGGATTTCACACATTATCCATGTCCAAACCTGCATCTCCTGATGATAACACTGTTAGCTTCCTGGTGGTAAAGACAAAGGATAAACCTCTTCCCTGCATGACAGAAGAGAACATAACCATCTGGTACACGATTGTGGGAGAAACTCCAGGTCCTGTGGATCTGATATATCTGGTGAGAAAATAAACAGAGGGAAGATGTGTTTAAAATAGCCTCAGTATTATTTAATGGCATCTGACTTGAAAGTATTCCCACTTATAAGGTAGTATCACCAAATCCATGCCCAAATTGGTTGTTACAGCACGCTGTTATGCTAACATTTTACTATGATTTATCTTTTTTTCAGATATGAGAGTATAACCAAGAATGCGCTGGCCTAGAGTGTGTTGAAATCACATCATTAAAAGTAGTTCATTTCTTAGTTTGTAGATGTTTTTATACAAAATGAAGATGAGTGAAGCTAACAGCTAGTCTCACAAAGCAAATGTGTGGTTTAGCTAAAACAGATTTTAAGGTAAACGTTGGGACCAGTGACCTTTTTGAAACGGGCATTTTAATGGTTTTTTTCATTTGTGCTTGTTAGTTGTAACCTTAGCAGTGTGGTGAAATTTTAACATAAATCCTGTAAGTGTATTCAACCAAGTAACATAAAAGAACCAAATGAGAACAACAGAAAGAAAGGCCCCCAAAGAGTTACTGTTAAATCGCTGTCTCTTTGTGTCATTGTCTCCCAAATTGTCTAGGTCTTGTCCAGAGGAGCTATTTCCATGCAAGGTCACACAGAGATTGATGTAAAATCCGAAACAGGTGCGCAAAGACTGGCTTTAATCATGGGTTCAGGGAACGCCAGTGTAGCTCCACCCTTCAGATTTGCCCAGTCACATTGTTTTGGGTTTGCTTTGATGCTCTTTTGTAGATATTGATTTTTGGTTTGTTGTTCCAGTGAATGAGGGTGAAGTGTCCTTTAACTTGAATGTGCCACCTGAGATGGCACCAGACATCCAGATTGTGGCTTATGCTGTCCTCCCCAGTGAGAACGTGATTGCCCACAGTGCCGACTTCTCCACTGAGAAATGCTTCGCTAATAAGGTTAGTAAATATTAATTGGTCACTGCTTTGACTAAAAAAAAAAAATTGTAAGGTTAATCTTTACTAATGTTCTGTTGTTCCCCTTTTATTTGTATTAGCAGAAGTTCTTTCGAGGTTAAAATGTCCACTTTCTGAAGCCATGCCATGCAAATAAGAGCTAACTTCAGTCGCCAGATCATGTGCAGAGAAAACATTTCAATGTCTCATCATGAAGCACAAAAATGCTGGAATTCAAAGACACATTGTCCAATCTGCACCAAACATAACTTCTTTGATGAAAGTTCCACCCTGACCCTAAAATGCATGTTGTCAGTGACTGTTACAGCACCACCTATTGATGACATAAAATGTCATGTCTTATACTTTGATGTATCGCCCCTCCAAGGTTGATTGAATCCAGCTAAAAAGCAGTCTGTATAAACTTCAGATGCTGATGATGCTTCAGTGTGAAAATTGTGACTTTTCCTTTGAGGCATGCTGATTAGCCATGAAACAGGAAGTGCTTGTAAAGGGCCTGGGAAAGCTCTAAAAGTCATGAAATGTGGTACACACGTCCATCATGATAATGGCTTTCATGTTTTATGGATCTGATCAGAGAATGTGGCAAAATGGATCCACAGCGTCACCTACAGTATTATTCTCATCATCACCAACAGCTGAATCTGTTATGATTATTATTACTTACCTCTTGTGTTGTGCCTTTGTCTATAATTTTAAATTCCATTTTAGATCTTACCAAGCATTATATGATAATAATAAGATGGTGGTTAGCACTGTTGCCTCATAGCTAGAAGGTCTGGGTTCAAATCCACCTCGGTCCAGGTCTTTCTGTGTGGAGTTTGTGTTTTCTCCCTGTGGGTTTTCTCCGGGTACTCCGGTTTCCTCCCACAGTCCAAAGACATGCAGTTACTGGGGTTAGGTTAATTGGTGATTCTAAATTGGCCGTAGGTGTGAAGGTGAGTGTGAATGGTTGTTTGTCTCTCTCTATTAGCCCTGCGACAGGCTGGTGACCTGTACAGGGTGTACCCTGCCTCTTGCCCTATGACAGCCGGGATAGGCTCCAGCCCCCTGTGACCCTGAACAGGATAAGCGAAGGAGAATGGATGGAAATGTTTATTTACAAAGAATATTATCAGATATATTGGTATCTGAAGTTTTAACTTGATAAATGTTTGGCACCAAAAATCTCCTCAGTAGACTCCACATATTAAAGATGGTGTGGTTTGTGTTTTGTGTGTGTCAGGTGTCAGTAGATTTTGTACCACCTTCAGCTGTCCCAGGAGAAGAGACCGACTTCCAGGTGACAGCCTTGCCAAACTCTCTGTGTGGTGTAAGTGCCGTTGACCAGAGTGTCCTCATCAAGGAGCCGGGGAAGACTCTGGATGCAGAAAAGGTAACTGCATTTTTTAAGGTCCACCAGGTCAGTGTCAAATCACTTATGGGGCTTGGATCAGGCTGCATTTTAGCACTATGCTAAACAAGAATAGTTTCACAAACTACAAGATGTTATTTTTCACATTTTTGGCCTTTCTTACGGTTCTTCTGTTCTGCATTCCGAGAATGTTAAATCAGTGAAAACTCCATATGATGTGAACATAAGCCAGACACTAAACAGGTCACTGGAAACTTAGATATAAAATGCACAGGGTTTATTTCTTTTAAGTTCCTTCTTTTTCTCCTTTGGACAGCTGTACATTTTCACATAGAACAACAGATAAAGTTTACATATAAGTTTCAAGATAACTGTGTATGCTGTGCGTGATGTTAGCCTGTTTTCCCAAGTGTCACTCCACAGAAGAAAAGCAGTTGGAAGTTTATAGTTTTAAGCCAGTGTATTTTCTTTTCAGATTTTTGACTTGCTTCCTGTCAGGAAATTAACGTATATCCCATATGAGGTTCAAGATCCTATAGAATGCATGGAAGTCAGACCAAAAAGATCAATTTTGCCATTTCCTGAGTTTGACAAAAATGATGCCTACACTGTTTTTCAGGTAATAAACCAATGTACCTTTGAAACCAATATAACTAATGTAGGTTTTTTTGTTGTTGTTCCTGTGATGAACTGTTTGGTGATGTTTGGTTTTGTTGGATTATCTAGAATGTAGGATTGAAGATGGCAACAAACTTGTTTATTCGAATGCCATCGTGCCTCCGGTACAAAGGAAGAGAATACTATCAAGGTGACTTTTTTCTCTCTTTCAACAGTCAAATGCTGATGATTTGAAAGAAAAATAAAGCAGCTACCTGTGTGTGTGTGTGTGTGTGTGTGTGTGTGTGTGTGTGTGTGTGTGTGTGTGTGTGTGTGTGTGTGTGTGTGTGAATATATATATACACACATATATATTTTTTCTGGTTTCTTTATAGGTTTTGGCTTTAAGGGTGGTCAAGTATTTAAAATGGACTTAGTACAAAGATTGCCAGTTGCAGCTGCTGTTGCTCCGGTAGTTACTCCCGATACTTCACCCATAAAAACAGTCCGTACCTTCTTCCCACAGACTTGGATATGGGAACTGGTGGAAGTTAGGTGAGTTTCTGTTGTAAATGCATTTGATGGACATGAAATGGTTGAAAAATCAGTTTGAGTGGACATGAGTGCTTTAATGAACCCACAGAGCATAATGATTTACTAGCTCTGCCATCAAGTTTTGTTTTTTGACGACTGCGGTTTGAAATTGTCAAATGTTTGTTGTGTTATTGCTCTGATTTTTTATCAAAATTGAGCTATTTCTGAATGTCTAATAATGCAGCCTATAAAACAGGTTATGCTAAACAAGTGTTGTTTTAAGTAGTACTAGTAGTAAGTAGTACATTTAAGTGTTATATTCTAACACAATGTTCTTGTGTGCATGGGCTGATTTAGAGAGTCTGGAACAAAGAATATGACCCTCACTGTCCCAGACACCATCACCACCTGGGAGACGGAGGCTTTCTGCTTGTCTTCTGAGGGATTTGGTTTGGCTCCTCGTGAGAAAATGAAGGTCTTCCAACCCTTCTTCCTCGAGCTCACCATGCCCTACTCCATCATCCGGGGGAGTTCTTTGAACTGAAGGCGACTATTTTCAGCTACCTAACCAGCTGCATGATGGTAATCAGTGATTTTATACAAACTCTGTACCAGTGTCAACATGCTGATGGGCATGACATTAGCTGTGAAGGTTTTTCTGTCATAAATGAAAGAACTGAGTAAACTTAAAATTGAAACTTTGACCTGTTCCAAAAAGAAATGGTTTTTATTTAAAAATGTATTGTTTGTCCCCTGAATAGGTCACTGTAACTCCAACACCTTCCTCAGAATACACCCTCACCCCCCTCTCTGGTGACCAATACACATCCTGTTTGTGTGACAATGAGCGCAAGACCGTCAGCTGGAGCATGGTTACATCAGCCTTAGGTGAGGTTCAGCCATTTGAAGACTTTGGTGTGAATGTTAGAGGGTGTCAGGGAGAAAAGGTCACCCTTTCTCCAGCACATCACTGAATCATTACAAACACAGTGAGATTTACAGGATTTTTAAAGGAATCTTCACTGATCTTTTTTTAGGGGTTGTGAATGTGACTATGTCTGCTGAGGCAGCGGCTTCTGGGGTTTCATGTGGTTCCGAGGCAGTAACTGTGCCAGAGAGAGGTCGCATCGACGTGGTCACAAAATCCCTCATAGTAAAGGTTGGTGCTCTAAACACAAGATGACCACAAAAAAATGTTTACCTGTCTACAGCAGTATTTTTTTGACATAACATCAACACTCCATCTTATTATAACTGTTAATGTCTGCATCTTCACCTCCCTTAGCCAGAGGGAGTTATGGTGACAAAGACCTACAACTTGCTACTGATCCCAACAGGTCAGTGTGCTTTTCTCAGGGTATGCCCCATTAGGGCAGACTACTAAAATGTTAGCAAGTAGGTGTCTAGCTAACTAACCTTCATTTCTTACTTCAATAAATATGATTGCATTTCATCAAACTAATGGAATAACTGATTATGCTGAACATCTCTTTATGATTCTAAATGGTACGTTGTTTTGATGATGAGCTTGTATTTGAGTGTTCTTCTGTAAAGCGGCTGTTTTGTCTGTACACAGGAAAAACTGTGAGGGAGGAATTAGTGATAAAACTTCCCTACAATGTGGTTGAAGATTCTGCCCGTGCTTTCATTTCAGTCCTGGGTAAACCTGATCATTTCATTTTAGATAATTATCTATTACATTATCTAAAATTATTACCTCTATTAAAAGTTGCTGTTTTGACTGTATACTCCAACAATGGCACTGGCATACAATTTGGAAAATTCAAAGTGCCGTAAGATTACAACTAACTACTGCAACTTATGTATTTGTTAACATGTTTTAATTCATTTGAAATGAAAGGTTGGTTCAGTTAAAGTTCAGCCTTAGTAAGTCAGCATTTTTGGTCAGGTGACATCCTCGGCCGGGCTCTGAAGAACCTGGACAAGTTGCTGCAGCTGCCGTGTGGATGTGGGGAGCAGAACATGATTCTCCTAGCACCCGACATCTTCATCCTCCAGTACCTGAAAAGCACACAGCAGCTCATCCCAGCCATCGAAGAAAAGGCTACCTCATGTATGATCACTGGTGAGTGTGTACTTTTAAGACATTTCCAAATGCCAGATTTGCCAAAAACAGTTGAGTGTCATTTATCAAACATACTTTAAGCAGAAAATCTTCTCAATTGCTTAATAGTGTTGAAAATGCCAAATAAAAGCTACACACGCATCTGTTTTTGTTTTTAGTTAGTCTGGTTCTCTGCCACATGCCATACCTTCTATCTCCAAAGCAAGAGTCTCATAATTTGGATGCTACCACTGGTTGCACTATGTACACTATGTGCCTGTCAGCATGTGAAATTCAACAATAACATTTGATCCCATAGATGCTACATTTTGTGAATATTTGCAATTTGTCATACCTCTGACCATACATTATCACACATTACTACACTTTTTTTTACAGTGACAGTGACAATTTAACACATATAGCAAACAACTACCAAACTAAACAGCCAGAACACATGAAAGGTGAGGGTTTATCTGCAATTCCTGAAAAATTCTGCTGTTCGTTAGACAGGTAGCCTTGGCATCATAAGAATTTGTCGTCATCAGTGCCGATGACATTCTTACTGTCCTGACTCAGAAATGTTTGGTGGTCACTCCATGTCCTATATATACCCAAGATGGCAGCCATCGGATAACATTAATGCCGTCATCACTGTGTTTCTATTGTTTTACAGGCTACCAAAATCAGCTGAACTACAAGCATGCCGATGGTTCTTACAGTGCATTTTTAACAGTAGAAGGAAACACTTGGTGAGAACATTACAGCTTCCTTATAAATATATGGTGTGCAAAATTTTGTATTTTATACCCTTAGATCCTCAGAAACAGAACTTGAAGCTGTAGCCTGCTGGTGAAATGGAGTTTACTCCTTGGAATACCCAATTCAACATAATTTTGGCATTTTTAAAACTTTTTTTCCCCCTCATCCTCAGGCTGACTGCTTTGGTAGTGAAGTGTTTTGCACAAGCTGAGGAATTCATTTACATTGATCCAAGAAACATTGAACAGTCTAAGACATGGCTGGAAAATCAGCAACGAGAAAATGGCTGTTTTAAACAGTCAGGGAAACTCTTTCACAATGGAATGCAGGTAAGCTGTAAACAGTCACTTCCTGCTGTTGCGTGACTTAAATCAGCACCCATTTCAGTTATAGATAAATAAACAGTGCCAGCCTTACAGTATGGAAACAATGACTGGGTTTGGAGATAGAAATGAAATTTAATAGAGCATGCGAGATGCAGGCATTTGTGAAACACAACACTGCCTGCAACATGTAGACTTTTAAGTTTTCACATCCTTGAATGGAGGTACGCTGGTGATAACTTTTCTATGGTGGCTTCTGTTCACAGGGTGGCGTGTCTGATGAAGTGACTCTCAGTGCGTACATCACTGCTACATTTTTGGAGAATAAGAAGTTTGCAAATGTGAGTAGACTGCCAGTAGTAGAAAAAAAATGTTTTTTCTGTCTCTTAAAACTCTTTCATGCAGACTTCCTTTCACTTGCAAGATAATCACATCTGGCTCAACTTCAACTTTTTGAATGAAAACGTTTGTTATGCGAACAAAATAAAACAATTTACAGTTTCTTGAATGGGACAGGGTAAGAAACTCATGAAAAGCTAACGTTCTACAAGGGAGATTCAAACTTGTGACCTTTAGCTTTGGAGACCATGACTTGTTCTGCTGAGGTGAAACACACACTAAGGCACACAGCTTTATAATGCTGTCATCTGTTGGCAGAGAGCCAGTGGCTTGGTTGTTGTTACCCGGCCCCGGGGGGGGGAACGGGGTAGTGTTTTTGATATGTTTGTCTATTTGTTTGTTTGTTAACAATATTACAGCAAAACTACCAGTCTGATTCATACCAAATGTGCATGACAGATGACCAGTGACCCCTAGATCACCTGATGACATTTTTGCCATAATTGGGTCAAGGTTAAAAAAGAAAAGAAAAAAAAATTCCAGAGAAAAAGAAAATCCTTCTTTTTAACATAGGCTAAAAACACATATCCCTCAAAACCAATCAGATTCATCTGATATTCAGTGTACAGTTGTGGAGGGCCAAGAACTAGTGCCAACCCAAATGCCATCTGGTTCAGATCCAGATTCTGGATTTGCAGGCTACTTGAATTTAACACAGGAAATTAAATTTAATGATATTTTTTTTGCCATATCTCAGCTGGTAAATGGTAAATAATCCTCATAAGGTTGCAGTAAGAAGCATATAACTTCTGTTCATGGACATGTAACATTTGATCGGGATATGATCCAGATATGTGAATATATGACAACTTTTGACTCTTTATTAATCCATTCACTCAATTCCCCTATTATTGGCCACCTGACAAATTGCATATTTTGTCATTATAAGAGATAAAGCTTTTACAAAAAATGAAAATGACCACAAAATTAAAGTTATTTTACTTTAACTTTTTAGACCTTGAAAAATTATGTTTAAGGACAAACGGACCTGTGTGTTATTTCTGTGATCCAATCTTTGGAGAGTGACATGTTTGTGAGACGGGCAGTTTTAGTCTAGTTTTCATTAGTTTCGGTGTTCATTTTAGTTTTATTGTTTTATAAATAATATGGGGGAGGGTGCCAGGAATAAGAGGGTTTTGAAGAGATTCATAATCAGTATTATAAGATAAACACAACGTTTTTTGAAGGCATTTGACTGACAAACATGCAAAAATCCCAGTCTAAACATATGCAGGTGGTGCGTCCTTAAGCCTCTTGTGTTCACACATTTTGTTCACAAATTTGACCAAATTCTAAAAATCTAAAACTGAAGCCATTTTTATTTCTATTATGATGAAATAGTACAATTAATTTTTCTTGCTTTTTAGACACAGTCTCGTTGACTGCTATGTTCCATGTAAACAATATTCACATCTGTCCAACTATGCTGCAGTTAGGGAAATAAAGCCATGCCGGCTGAGATACTAGCACCAAGGAATAAAGATTCCACCTGTTTTTAACCACTATTTTGAATTTTGTTTTGACATGTTGATTAATAATGTGTTATTTCAATCTCTTAAAGAGTTCTGTAGTGAACAAGAGCCTGGCTTGCCTCAAGGACTTCACCAGTGACCTCAGCAACACCTACACTACTGCTCTGCTGGCATATGTCTTCACCCTGGCAGGAGACCAGACAACCCGTGCTCACCTTCTGGAGCACCTCGACAAGGTTGCAATAAAGCAAGGTGAATCAGCCTCATGCAGGAACCCATAAATGCCTCTTCATCAGAAATGCAACTTACATTGTGTCTGTATGTCTGATTGTGTATGGCTGTTAGGGAGTTTCATCTACTGGTCTCAGAAATCAGTAGAAACATCAACCTCTCTGTCTGTGGAGATCAGTTCCTATGTGCTCTTGGCCCAAATCAGTAACTCCCCAACTACTGAAGAACTTGGTTATGCCTCCGGCATTGTGAGGTGGCTGACTGACCAGCAGAACTATTATGGAGGCTTCTCCTCAACACAGGTAGCGTGCCACTATAGGCTGTATATATAAGTCACCCATTGACCCATAATTAAAACAAAATTTGTGTGTCTATATGAAAATGTTTACACAGTACATTATTCAAAAGAGTTGTTATTTTATGTGTGTGCTATAGGACACAGTGGTGGCTCTCCAGGCTCTGGCGCTCTACTCCGCTACTCTATTCTCTATTCCAGTGTTCAGTTCTAAGGGCTCAACCAAAACGACAGGTCAATCAAGCCAATGGGGCTCAAGCAAAGTGGCAGTTAACTGTCCCAGCAGTCAGCTTACATTTCATGTGAATCGGAACAACAGACTGCTCTACCAGGAAGAGACCATACTGAAGGATGTGGCAGGGAAGTATATCGTGGAGATGAAAGGCACTGCAACTGTTTCAGTGCAGGTCAGTGCCAGTGTCAGCCTGGTTGCTTCAAATAAAGATGACGCCACTGTTCAGTTTTCACTTGAATTAAATATCACTTTGTGCATTTAGGGCCATTTGCAAATGAGTCAGTAGATACTACAGTTGAAATTTTAGCAAAATGGCATATTTTAGCTTGTTGGGAATTTTTACCAAGCTTTCTTTTAAGCCAAGTTTACTCTGTAACTGCTCCTTCAAATAGCTCCTACCTCACCCTATCCTCATTCATCAATATCAAATTTTTCTTGGTTACCTGTTTCCCAGATTACTGTTCAGTACAACATCCCAAATCCTTATGGTTCCTCAACTCTGAGAGTGGAGGTTCGTGTGGACTACCACAGCCGGTCTCACATACCCAAACTCACTCTGATAATTAAGTCCCTGTAAGTAATCAACAAGCAAATTACTGATATAAGCATTGACAAGTGTGTTATAAGTACCTTTTGGATAAGCATGTAAACTACTACATTTCTGTCAATCATAGTTTGACTGGTCTTTGGGTCTGTAGGGTGAAACTAGTTTTAATTTTGCTCATAGATAACACAGCAGGTTGGACATGGACAACCAGGGGAAAAGTGTACAGTGTATCACAAAAGTGAGTGCACCCCTCACATTTCTGCAGATATTTAAGTATATCTTTTGATGGGACAACACTGACAAAATAACACTTTGACACAATGAAAAGTAGTCTGTGTGCAGCTTATATAACAGTGTAAATTTATTCTTCCCTCAAAACAACTCAATATACAGCCATTAATGTCTAAACCAGCAGCAACAAAAGTGAGTACACCGCTTAGTGAAAGTTCCTGAAGTGTCAATATTTTGTGTGGCCACCATTATTTTCCAGAACTGCCTTAACTCTCCTGGGCATGGAGTTTACCAGAGCTTCACAGGTTGCCACTGGAATGCTTTTCCACTCCTCCATGATGACATCACGGAACTGGCGGATATACTCACTTTTGTGATACACTGTAACTAAGTTGAATTCGTTGATGCTTTTGCATAGTTGCTGGCAACCCATCCAGGGAGTAGGGTTAGATTTTGTTTTGGCAACATGATAAATTGGTAAATTCTCTCTGCATAGAGCTTGTGAGCAACATGCTTGTGGTTAATTGCAGATACTCTGGAAAGGAGAGCTCCACAAACATGGTGATCCTGGATATCAAATTGCTCTCTGGACATGTCCCAGACCCAGAGTCTTTGAGGAAGGTGAGTTATTACTAAAATGAATTTTTGTAAGAATTTCCCCATTTCCACAGTGAAGATAAGTCAGCTAAATGTTGTCTCTTCACAGCTCAAGGTGCCCGCTTGTGGATCATATTGAACAAAAGGAAGATCGTGTTCTGGTGTACTTACGCGAGGTGAGAGGGCTTCAAAGTTGAAAAATACAAACATGATGATCTTTTTCCTTTTTGCAGACTGTGTTGTCTCATTTCCTGTTCTGTACAGTTAGTGAAGGAGACACCTGTAGAACACAGCTTGGACCTCATAGAGGAGTACCCTGTGGACAACCTGAAGCCAGCCATGGTCATGCTCTACGACTTCTATGAGCCAAGTAAAACTCCCTTTACTGCAAGCATAGCACTCTGACACACGTTGATCTGAGGTGGAGGTGAACAACAAACTAAGCAGTTAACAGAACAGACGGTCAGCTTCAATCTTTTTTTACCACCTTTTTCTTTCAGATGACCGGGCTGAAGATGAATACCTCTACCCATATTGCGGAAGTCAACAGTCTGAGATGCCATACCTTTCCGTATGAGTTGCAGGTAACACACAAGAACACAGACAATGAAAAAGCAGCAAATGAATCCTATAACTTGATTGAGTTATTGCTTTGTTTATGGTCTCTTTTGTAGCTTGAAGAGAGAACTGTGGTCAGCCCTGAGGTCATCATTGAATTCAGAATGATTTTTCAAGCCTCCTCTTATTAGAGATAACTTTATATCCACTGGCTATTACCATACCTTTTTGTGTTTATACAAATAGTTCAGCACATAGTTAGTATTGTGCCACACCTACCATACAGCTGTGTAACCATTGCAGGTGTTCAGTATGAAATTAATACATTATGGACAATGAAATACAATAAATTGATCTGAATCCTGTTCTTCAAACGTAGTCTCTGTTTCTCCATGTTTTCATCAGCTACGAGAGTTTTACATTGTGTATCTTATCCATAAGCCAAAAAATTAATTTGTGCAAGTCAATGGATTGTGGGAAGTACAAATACAATTATTTTTGAGTTAGTCATTAAGAGGAGTAAGGTGGTAACCTTTTAGATTGCAGTCAGCTTACCGTCTAAGTGTTTGTACAAATATTGTGATAATCTGTACTAATTACATATCTAGCACAGGGTTTCAAATCTGCTGCTCTGCAGACATATGTGGCTCTTTTTCCCCATCTCCAATGGAACATCCAACTTCCAGGTCAAAATCAAACTGTATGCTCAAACCAGTCAATCTTGCAGAAAAGCCAAACTTTGCCTTCAGGCAAAACCCACACAAAAATCACACATGTCTTATCAACCCCTGGCCAGCCTCACGCCTCCCCAATGACCCGGCTCTGGTCTTTGATCCTGTCAGTCACAATTTCTTTCCAAGGGAATGGTTGCAAAATTACAGTAGAGAGTGGTATGTAAAACAACCGTTTTTGCCTCTCTGAAGGTTTGTACTATAGTGAAGTGGCTAAGGTTTAGCTGCCCAGCCTCTGTCATTGACATCTCGTGGACAAGGACAATTGTGTACTAATTAAGTTTAAGCTGTACAGGCTTTAGTGAACAATACTGACAACTAGCGCTTTCTAAACGAGCACCTGTTGTAAGCAATGATATATGAAGAGATTTATGTGTAGACAGTTCAACAAGTTTTAATATGTGCATCATACCCTGATATTAGTATCACCTGGCTGTGGTTAGCATGAATGTTTACCCATATTGCCTTGAGTAAACCCTGCAGCTGGACTTCAGCCAAAATTAAACTGACACTGTCCTATTTTTTTTACTTTCAGTGTTTTTTAAAGCTATTTGTCATCTTTAAGTTCAATTTACTTTCATTGTATTTGATCCATTTGCACAAACAGGGGTAGAACTCAAAGTGGGCTGTATAGCTTTAAAGCTACTCTATTTCAAAGTAGGCAGATATGTAGATATTTGTTTTAATCCAGTACTGTTCTGTCTTGATGGTAATAAAGGTCATTTTAAAAATAAGAATTTTTGCATTTTAGTTCTATAATATTGATAAATGTACCAAAACATAGTATTATTGTAATGAAAGTGCAAAATTAAAGTACCAAAAAAAAAAAAAAGAGTACAGAATTTTAAATGTTTACACCTGTTATTAATGTTGATAAGCTAATTTATATTTAATAAGCTGTTTCACCTTCATTATAAAACTCAAATTGTCAGATTTGTAGCTGTGGCCAGCAAGACAGGGAACCCCAATGCAGGACTCAAAGCGAGGAGCTTAATTTTAACTTAACTCTTTAATAGCAAAATGCAGCATAAGCATAACATAAACTTGGAGTGTAACTTGGAACTTAGTCGCAACCATAAACTTGAGCTCTAAACATGAACACGAAGCATTAACATGAACGTAAAGGCACACAGCAGGATGAACAAACTTACAACGCAACAAGGAGCATGGGGAAACACAGACAACAAATACACAAGGGGGATAATCAGGGGAGTGAAGACACCTGGGGAAAGTCAGGTGACAAAACACACTAACGAGACACAGGAAGTAAAGCCAAACATAAACCAAACATAAGGCACACAGGACACAGGATCAACAAAATAAAACAGGAAGTAACCAAACAAGGTACGCACAGACTTGACACATAGAGGGAACCTAAACATGACCAAAATAGAAACCTAAACACAACACTCAGGAAACACTGGGAAGGGCAACAAAACATGGGACGAGGGACAAAGACATGAGAAGCAAAACACTAAGCAAACAGGAGGACTTGGGAATTAAGTGTAACAAAGAAACCTGAACACAGGACTACAGGAAGGACAACATGAGGGCAACAGGAACTAACCCAGAAAACTAAACAGAAATTCATAACTAAACAATACAACTCAAAGAAGCATAAGGTGCACACATAGGGCCAGGTAGCATTGGATAGCTTTTTTTCCCTCTATTAATAAATGAAAACATCATCTTAAAACTGCATATTGAATTTACTTGGGTTGTCTTTGTCTAATATTAAAGTTTGTTTGATGATCTGAAACATAATGTGACAAATAAGCAAATAAATAAATGAGGACTCATTTGTGTCCAAGTGCTGGAGAAGGTGAGCACAGGTTGTCTGGTCTCCTGCCAGGATAAAGACATACGCCAGCAGAGCTGTAGTGCAGGTGTTGCTGAGATTATTGATGGACTTCGTGAGACAAGCAAGGCTCTTCTTCGCCACAGAATTAGACAACATAGAACATGTTACAATAAATTATCTCACAACTCAGTTTTACTCCTTTGTTTTCAGTGCATGTACAGTAATGGAGAGTTTATGCACAGATTCAGCTCGCTCACATATCCATCACCAAACATGCAGAAGTGAAATATGCACTGAGGGCCATTTTATCAGACACAGCACCGCAGAAACAAATCAGAAGTTATAATACAAAGATATTTCAAAACCCTGGGTCCTGGACCCAGGTACCATGACACCTGAATGCAGTTTGCAGTTTACCATTCTCTTGTCCTTTTGTGCAATAAAAATAATAATGTCCATATCTCTACTCTTGAAAAGCTGTAGATCATTCCACCATTTTCCTCCTCCTGCACACAAACTCAAATCAGGTGACTGTAGCGCAAGTGGACAAAGGAAAAAGCATGTGTTTGATGTTTTTTCCCCTTTCTATCCACCTTTGTAACACAAGCAATTCTGGCTTAACAATGCAGAATTCATACTGGGGCACAAATTGATTATTATTTTGAGAATAACACAGACCAGACCATCCTCTGCTGTGCATTGGGAAGCTTTAAAGCTTTTTCAAGAAGCCAGATGATAAGTTTTGTGCGTTTTTAGCACAAACACTCTAGAATGGAGATGAAATACCTTGAAAAAAGAGTAAATGTGACTGAGAAAGATTTTTTTAAAATCCTGCTCAACAGTTCTTTGTAGGATTAAGGAAATAAGAAATAAATACAACCTTCTTCATGTAATGGTTAGGATATTCTAACCACTATTGTATTAATCTTCAGGGTCTTTGCTCTTGTTCAAGCAGCTGTGCTTTCAGGGATCCATGACATGAGCTTTGTAGTGTATTTGTCAAAAAGAGCAAAACACCAACAGAACAGAGTGACACAGAGTGACACGGGCTGACCCAAGTGAGTTCACCAGCGTTTCTGGTGGCAGGTTTAAGAAGCAAAAACTTCTAAAATAGCAGTTATACTACCATCTGCTGGGGGAAATTACATCTGAATAATGGGTTGTGTATTTTTTTTATCAAAAAGCTTTCATGAATGTTTGAGAGGTGTCTTTCGTATATTTTTTATTTCTTGATTTTTTTTATATATATATATATATATATTATAAACTTTGCAACTCTGTAAAGAAAAGTACAATATAATTACAGTTTATTGTAATACTATTATTCTCCAATATTTCTTTATCTGGCAAGGAACTAAAGAATAAGAAGAGAGCCACCTGTAACGAGTCCAAAAAGACACCTCCAACACGCAAGGGACTCAGTCCAGACCACAAGCCAGAAAATAAAAAGAAACTAACAAACTATATGAAAATCAAAAGATGTACTTGAAGGTACTCTTTAAAAATCTTTTACCTGGGGTTTTACCGAACACCATACTAACTCCCTCCTCTTCTAACTTGTAATAATTATGAGGGACCCCTGGGACCTATTCCAGGAAGCATGTTCAACAAACTGTTTAAAAACAAACTCTGAGTTGATCAATGCTGAGATCGGCAACTCTGAGTTTCCTGTTCCAGAACAGCTGATCAGAGTCAGTTTAATCAACTCTGCGTATGCCCATTCTGTCACTTATAGACAGAATAAAAGTCTGTTATAAAATAATAGAATTTATTTCATAATGCCTGCTGTCATCATTTACCCAACTTGAATTTTCATCAGATGAAGCTGAATCCTAATTTAACATTTGATTTTACAAATCTAATTATTCAGCTGCAGCCTGATGGACAAAATGCAGGAGACAGAAAGTGAAGATGGAAATGTGGAGAAACAGCTCAGACTGAGTTTACTGACGGAGCTGTGTGTTAGTTACTGAGAGAACAGCAGACCCCGGGGGTGGAGCTGACCTCAGGTCGGTTTTTAAGTTCCTCTGTGTCTGCATTTGGGTCTGCATTCCTTTGAGCAGGATCCAGTGCAAACTGTTTATTAGACATATTGGTTACACAAAACACCGACAAAGACCAGGACACAGAGAGTAACAGAAATAAGCCTACAATACACACACAGAGAAGAAGAAGAAAGAAGAAAAGGATGCAGATGCAGAGATGGAGACGGAGACGGAGACTGGAATTGAAGAGAGAGAGACAAAGAGCAGGTGCCTCATTCTATAACCTGAGGATCTAACTCTGCCTTTGACCCCTCTCAATTTGCATAAAGTGTCGTCCCCTGAAACCTGATCACAGACCAATAACCTCCAGGCGTACTGCTAACTACCTTCCCACGTGCTAAAGAAAACACGCCACCGGAGTACCCCATGCTTTATAACAATTCTGACAGGCATAGTAAAAAATGGATCCTCCTCCAATTAAAACCTTTGCAGAACCAACTTAAGTAGAATTTATCCCCATAATAATTCATACTACCCAAACACAAATTGGTCTGCAGAACCATGCCTCAGGGGGCACACAGTCATAAAGTAAAATGAAACATAACATAAGGTGATACATCATGTGAACCAAAATGTGCATGGATGAGACTGAGGCCTCAAGCATAATAAGAGAGTGAATATAACAGGCCTCAGTCTTAAACTACTAATCCAAAGCATACAGTGTTCATTAATCCACTATATGTGACCACTATATATTTATTAATAAACGATACTAAAAATCATAACTGCAAATACTAATACCAAAGAAATATGAAATTCCTAACAGTACTGGTCAGATTTTAGTGAAATCTGCTCACTAAATCTACTCTTCATCTAAATTATATCCAAGGGCAATGCCATTATTCTTATTTTACAGTAATAACCAGTGTGATGATATGTGAGGTGGATGAGCTAATATGTCATCAATATTGATGTTTTGGTTTTCTGAACAGACACGAGCCCCAAAAACCTATTTAGTTGTCCTTCTTGGCTTCTCGAGCTTTTTATATGCCCTGTTTCTGCATAGCAAACTTTTAGGCTAAGTTTTTACAAACTCATGGCCTATACTGTAACCTTGAGGCACACGCTGTTCCAGACACCAAATATTTTAATATTTAAGAACAGATTCACTCTCGGGATGGCTGAGATTTCAGTGTGGACATTAATCTTAGGATCAGGACCGTTTTAAGGAAGCAGGTTCAGCAAAATCAGAGTTGATTAACTCTGAGATCACCTCTGACTTTTCAATTCCACAACAGCTGATCAGGGTAAGTTCAACCACCCAGTTCACCCTGAGTTAAGCACATGTGTATGTAGAGAATGAAAGCCATCATCAGTGGGGCTCTGATACCAGGATTCACACATATATATATATATATATATATATATATATATATATATATATATATATATATATATATATATACTCATATTGGTTTATAATTTTGATCCTTATAATTTGATCAGGCTTCACTGATAGGAGATGGCTCTCTTAAAACCACAGTAGAGATGTTTTACAGAATTACTGTTTATAGTACAAATTAAGTAATAAGTGTATCGTATTTAATGGAAAAAAATGCAGAGCAGCTTTAACGTCTTTAATAAATGTAAAGTTTTATCAGTAAAGGAAAACATGTTTATAGAAACACCTAATCTTTTATTCAGGCGAGATCAGCTAGATTTGAGAAAGTTCAGTATAATTTGGGGAGAATGAACCCTTTTAAATAAGGAATACAGATTATGCCAGGACAAAATCATTTTGTACAGATCCAAAATGAATTTGGACAGGATGAGGTGGGAATACCTGGATCTGGGCCTGATCCGATCTAAATCTCAGCCAATGAGAGTAAACCTTTGATGCCTCACTGGAGTATATCTGGTATGATTCTCCTGTCTTTGGTAGTCCCTCTTCAAGAGATTAGCCAGGCAGCAATACGTAACTGAACGAGTAACAAA
>JAMQGT020014257.1:0-11802 GCA_024447675.2 Pterophyllum scalare
AACTGAATTATTATAGAGCTTTTAGATTATATAATTCACATAAAAGACAATGCAATAGTCTGAAGGTAATTAGGTAATCTTTGTTTGGCACATCAGAAAAATGAAGAAAAAAAATGAATCCACTAGATAAAAGATTAAAATTTAGTCCCTTTAAACCATCAGAGCGAATGACTAATAGCTAAGACCAGATAAAATATGGAATGAGTAGTTATTAATTTATAGAAAAGGTGGACAAAGCCACTCTAATGTCACCAATTGGACAGTGATTGCTCTACTTTATGGCCATCACTCTCTGGGTTCTTGGAGCCAGAAGTGACCATATTAGGCCCCAGACATGTAAAGGCTCGTCAATCACTCCATGGTAACCACCAGTCACTAGAGAAAAATATGTATCTCCCAACCAGTTGGTGAGTAGTGACAGAAGTTTCTAGCTGTCACAAATTGGTCACAAACATGTATGAGGTGCTGCCTGCAATTGAAAGTGACCATTCTCTTTTTCCAAGTTTCTCAAATTTCACTACAGTGGTTCGTTAGCAAGTGATTGCAGACAAGTGCAAACTACAGGTGGCCAATTAACAAGGTGGTTTTTGGTGCTGCACCCGCTTTGCAATAGATTACACCCAACAACAGCCAGCAGCCTCCAGCAACCATTCGCCAACCATTCGGCACATTTTTGACTCATAATGGCCAGGGAGCTGCTGACCAGTCTATAGACTGAAGTGAAGCATTAGGCTAGAGGGTGGCCTGGTAAGCTATCAGCTCATACTGGCAAACAGCATCTGTAAATGGTAAATGGACTGGTACTTATGTAGTGCTTTTCTAATTTCTAAGTGTGTTTTTCTATGCCTTAGTAAGTACCTTGTCTAATATTGATGCTCACGCATCGGGGCGACTCGGGGTTCAGTATCTTGCCCAAAGACTTTGACATGTAGACTGGAGTAGACAGGGGTCGAGCCACCGGCCTTGGAAGACTGGTAGATGACCCACTGTTCCTCCTGAGCTACAGTCACCCCATAAACTAGATGGATGCATCGCATAGATACCAGATAGGTAAATCTAAACCTGATGACTAAACCTAAAACCAGATGACTAATCCCAGTCAGAGATACCAGGTATCATCATGGTCATTATCACTTTGATTTAATCCAAGCTTCAGGATCTGTATGCACACTCATAAAAAAGGGGGCATTTGATGTGTGATTTCACTCCTATTCCACTGAGTGTCACCTACTCTTATCACTGTCAAAGAAACGGAGGATAGAGGTTCATATTTTTTGTTTCACAGACCTAAAACAAGGAGAGAATTAAACTGAAATCTGACCCAGACATAGCAGACATGACCCAAATGGAGACATAACACACTCACTGGAAGCAGTGTAATCACCAATTAGGGACTTGAAAAAATAGCAGTACCTGTCAGTTTCCTGCATGTCACAGTTCTCTATCATCCTAAAACCCTTTGTTCTCTCTTTTAATGGAATTCCACGGTTTAACCACTGCTGAGGTATCACACCAAGTAGGTGTGATACCTCTTTTCCAAAGTTCCAGTGCTGGGTTTGGCACTGCTGCAGAGCCAGGTCTGCCTTGTCATTTTGTCAGGTTTGAAGAATAATTATTATGTAGCCTTACTTGCAGAAGTTGGGATAATTTCCATGGGAGGAAAATCAGGCTGAATCATTGATGAATTTCTTTTGGCTCCAATTTTAGACTCAGGCCTTTTTGGTTGGGGAAAAGGGTATCGGATCCTGGTTCTAGATTGGACACTGCATTGGTGGAAATGGGATATCAGACATGTCGGCACACAGACCTAAGACATGACTTATTAGCCCTGATGCTGGGTTTTTGTATATGTAATGATTTGCTCAGTAGTTCAGATGCTGAACTGTACATTGCATCAATTGCCCTTAAAATACAGATGACTACTGGGTTTGTTTGTGTGAGGATAAATGGATAAAGATTAAACAGATTACAAATGTATATAACTGGTGTGACTTACATTTCTGTTCTGTTTGTTTTTCAGGGATAGTGCTCGCTGATATCATTGAGAAGTACTTTGTGTCACCCACACTGTTCAGAGTGATCCGACTGGCTCGTATTGGACGCATTCTGCGTCTCATCAGAGGTGCCAAGGGCATCCGGACGTTACTGTTTGCCCTCATGATGTCCCTTCCTGCTCTCTTTAACATTGGACTTCTCCTCTTCCTTGTCATGTTCATCTACGCCATCTTTGGTATGGCCAACTTTGCCTATGTGAAGCGGCAGGGGGGATCGATGATATGTTTAACTTTGAGACATTTGGGAACAGCATGATCTGCTTGTTTCAGATCACCACCTCTGCAGGTTGGGATAGCCTGCTCAGCCCCATTCTCAACAACTCCCCTGAGGAGTGCGATGCCAACATCCCCCACACTGGCACCACAGTCAGGGGGAACTGTGGGAACCCGTCAGTGGGCATCACCTTCTTTGTCACATACATCATCATCTCCTTCCTCATTGTGGTAAACATGTATATCGCCATCATCCTGGAGAACTTCAGTGTTGCCACTGAGGAGAGCACAGAACCACTCAGCGAGGATGACTTTGAGATGTTCTATGAAGTTTGGGAGAAGTTCGACCCAGAAGCTACACAATTCATCGAATACTCCAAGCTGTCCGATTTTGCTGACTCCCTGTTAGAGCCGCTGCGCATCGCCAAGCCTAACAAGATCAAACTGATATCCATGGATCTGCCCATGGTGAGTGGGGACAAAATCCACTGCCTGGACATCCTGTTTGCCTTCACCAAGCGTGTCCTGGGTGAGTCAGGAGAGATGGACGCCCTCAAACAGCAGATGGAGGAGAAGTTTATGATGGCCAACCCATCCAAGATTTCCTATGAACCCATCACAACAACTTTAAGGCGCAAACAGGAAGAAGTCTCCGCCGCCATCATCCAGAGGTGTTACCGCAGACATCTGGTGAGGCGACAGCTGAAGGCAGCCTCCTACTTGTACCGTCAGATCACCACACCTCGGCATGCAGGAGGTGAAGGTGAGCAAGGAGGTGCAATAGCGTTTGGGGAGGATGCACCTGAGAAAGAAGGGCTGATTGCCACCATGATGAGGGAAAATTATGGCTCAAGTATGTTGGGGATAGAGCGCTCAGAGACAATTTCCTCCACCTCATCTCCACCATCCTATGACAGCGTGACACGGGCCACATCCGAAATCTTTCAACAACTCACTGTCAAGACAGAAACGCCTGCCGACACTGCAGGCAGCGAGCAAAGCGAACAATTGCAATCAGAAATCGCTCAAGACAGACAACAGGAAATAGCACCATAGTGGGAATAGAAAAGCAAAAAAATAGGATTTTCTCGATTGGGGTTGACCTGTTTATCCTTTTGTTTGCTGAATGTACCGTAGCTGAGAATGCTGAGGCGGCAGCAGTAAGAAGCCATGAGGAACTATGAGGAGCCTGCAAAATGGAATAATTACTACCTTTAATGTCATTTCCTTTTCCCTGAGGAGATTCCTGGACTGCAAAACAAGTGTTCTTGGAGTTTCTGAAAGAGAAGCAAAACAACTGCAAGACAGAGAGGGTAACCCCGTCTGTCAGGTCAACGCTGCCTTTGTTGGAGTAATGGACAGAACCTCTTCTTGGGTCGACCGAAACCAAGAGTTCGGAACAATGACTGACCTTTCACCTCAGGTACAGGTGGTCAGAGGGGTCAGAGCAACTATATCACAAATGTATCCATCATTTTTTTGGCCTGGGGAGTTTGTGCCTTCCCACAGTTGATCAATATTCTCGGAGTATGCTTGGCTGTAAGAGTGATGGTGTGTTTCTTAAGGGTCGATGGCATTCTGACTGAGACTTGAGAGAGAAGGGAAAATAATGACAACGTGATTTCAAAACAATGTTTTCGTAGTAAAAGTACGTTGTTGATGTTACCAGTCTTTTAATAGCAGTACAATTATTACTATTTTTTATATTTTTTAGAGTAAGTTGAAGAAACCCAATTAGCGGTCTCTCTTTTGATGTTGGAGTGGCACTAGCTATGAAAAAGTGGCTGAACTACAACTACGTTGTAATAGATGAGAGGAGAGGGTGCAGTCAGGAAAAAAAAATCACGAAAACCTGAATCTTCATCTGTTTTTGTTGGCAGTTTTGCACTTTTGAGTTTACATGTGCCGTCACTTTCCCGCACCTGGGCAAAGCCACAGTGGAAAAGAGCCTGGGACTTCATTATTTTTCTTCTGAAAACCTTTGCGATAACACCAAAAAATTACACAAGTGCACAATGAGATTTTCTACATGGTCCCAAACACTCCTAACACGTGCCTTTGCCCAGCGGTGAGCAGCCTCATACTTGTCCGTTTGTTGGCTTGTGGGTGATTTGTCTAAAAGTTATATTAAATATTCCGGCTTCACTTCCCAATAACCTGTTACCATACTGCGTTGGTAGAAAACAGAAGCTTACTGGCTTTAACTGATTGATGACACGTGATTTAGGAATAAGTTTTTTGGAATGTTTTGAAAAACACCTGCTGGGGGAAAATATGAGGTCTGTTGACTGGGAAAAAAATAGGTAGGAGCACAGGTGAATTTACCCATTTTTATATTGTTCAGTTTAGTGAAAGTGTCAGACTGCTGGTTTAACACTAGCCTAGCACAAATTAAAATAGGTTTAAGCATGCAGCAAACTACCAGTCTTTGCATTTTAGCAACTGAACAGACATGTAAAAATAATAATAATGATAATAATAATAGTAGTAGTAGAGTTTATATAGCATTTTTCTTAACAAAGTAACAAAGTGCTTTATAGAAAGAAGTAAAAAGGAAATTAAAAACATCTAAAAGAACAAAGAGATCAGAAAAATCAAAATGACCACAGGTCAGAAGAAAAAGATCAACTCAAAAGGAAGTAAGACAGCAATAACAAGCGGAGAATACCGATCTTCATGCAGGACTCTTGTTAGACTCTTTTAATGCCATGAATGCCTCTTTTTTTCTCCTGAGGACATTTAATGTCTGTACAAACTAAACACCTTCAACTTTTAGGACAAATCACCTGCTGTCATTCAGCCTCTGTTCGGTCGAGTTCAGCTCGGCATAAACCGGGTTTAAGGTCCTTGAGGTGCCGGCCAGCCCTGACCACAGAGCGACAATCAGCTCAGTGCATCTGCATCAGGAGTTCTCCCATTTCCTTTTGTGAAACACTGAAAAGGCCACGCTGACCCTCATGACGAGCTGTTTGACTCGTCATCAGTGTCCTGGAAAAACCTCATCTGGAATATGAAAACAAACTGATGCCAAAGACATCAGCTGTTCTACTGGCTCATGCTGCACAAGGGGAACTGAAACTGTGTTTTTAGCATATTCCCGACTGGCTCTGTTGCAGTTCATTCAGAGATGCAGCAGAGGGAGCTGGCAAGTTAGTCCTTAGTGAAAAAGGGTGAATTATTTCTGCTACCAGACAAAAACATTTATTTTAGTTTTCACAAATCAATACGTCTGAAAATGAAACAAAAGCACACATATGGTACTCGATGTTAGTCAACACTAGCGTGCTGCTAATGGGTGCTTGCTGGTTTGTTAAGCATTTAGGAGGAACTCCATCCGACGTTAAAGCCCAACAGAAACGTCCACGTGTGCAGAAGAAGCAGCTGGATGATGATATCTACTGTTTCAAGCCCTTTTATCAAAAACATGATGAAAAATGTTTACTCTGGAAAATGTACATAGACCACCATTCATTCTAGACAAGCTCAAGAGCGCCCCCTACAGAACAGGAAGTCCACAAAGTGGGAGTTTTTCATTATATTAGAGGTTCTCTGTATTATCCTAAAACAACTGGATACAGCTGCCAACAGATGTGGACATAATGCATTTGACTGTTTTCAGTGGTAGATCCGTGAACATACGTTTGAGGTTTATCCAGGACACTAAAAGCTTCCCTGCTCAATTTTTCCTAAATGATCTGAAGGGTTTATTTTCCAAGATAAATTGTTGAATTCTGACTCCTACTTGGAAGTTCAGTTTTTACTGAAAATATTAAATAATTCATTTAAACTATTTACTGAAGCTTTGTGATGAAGTAGGTGTGCCTGTTTTTCTAGGTGCAGATTTTATATTTGGCACATTGAAGACTTTGCTGATGTCTTCAACATCAAACACTGCGTTGCTTATTTATTTATTTATTTATTCATCAACTCTTTGGAAGATTTTCAGGTGAATTGCTTTATTTTTATTTTACTGATCTTTTTTTATGATAATTATTTTTGCACGTTTTGGCTGGAGGAGACGAGGCCGAGCGAGACGGCTCTTTATCAATTTTGCACAGAGAAACAAACAAAGAAAAAACAAACAAACCGCGTAGAGCAATAACGGTTTGCAGATACCGTTGAAGTGAATTCTTTGGTAACGCCTGGTTTTCCAGATGCTTCCTGTCACTGTATGAGTCTGTGGATTAAAGGAAAAATGCCACATTAACATTTTGAGCATTTGGTGAAATCTGATTTGCCGGATGCAGCACTGACGGTGTTCCTGCAGAATTACAGACACACGGGTGCATACACTGGCACGAAGCCGGCATGAAGCAGCGTTCCCACCTGTTTTTATTAAGATGAAGTGTCAAAGTGTGCGTGTACAGCGTTCGTTCAGTCCGCTTCAACAACCTCTCTCTCTCTGTCTCTGTCGTTGTGGTCACCTGAGGGATCTTTACTAAATGCTTTACTAGACTAATTTTAAAAAGGAAAAAAGTAGAAAAAAAAACAATTTTACTGGCACCGTCTGGACTCTATTTCTACTAGATTCTATTGAGAATAGATAATGATATAAACTAGGTCAATACTAATACACTGCTGAACTCTGCTGAGGCGTATTTCAGGTTGCAGTTGTGCTGAAGGGCTGTTTTCAGTAGCAATAGACCCAGAGTGTGCCTGCTACACATGAACCCCAACACTCCAAGCCATGCTTTACTATTGGTTGATTGATGATGTGCTTGATTGATTGATGAGCCAGTTGATTTTTCTGATTTCTTCACTGGTTTAACATTTGGTTGGTTGATGAATTGATTCATATGGTTTTTGATAATTCACACAGTTCACAGTCGCCTCCCCTCCATCACCGCTGTGACTCTTCCTCGTAACTTACAAACAAACAGCACAGAGAGCTAAAAGGCCGACGACATTTTCAAACTGTCAAAAAGGTCCAGATTCACTAACGTCTGCAGGGGAAAAGGTGCACTTTTATCAGGAGACTCACAACAAAGGCCAAATGGAGACAAACCATTCACAATCAGTCAGTTTTGGACAACTGAATAAGAAAACATGCAGCTAAATGTATGATTAGGTTTGCCCATCCTGGGTTGTTGAAACCAGACATCATGAGCGAGATCTCACAAGTTAGGCCCTCCCTGAACTGCTTTATCCTGCTGTTTGAGTGGCAGGACCAAACTGACCAAATGTTTTATTCAATAAGACTGGAAACTAGAGACTGAGACCACAAACTCATCAGGAAACTGTCACCCAGTTGCTGC
This sequence comes from Pterophyllum scalare, assembly GCA_024447675.2. Taxonomy (NCBI): domain Eukaryota; kingdom Metazoa; phylum Chordata; class Actinopteri; order Cichliformes; family Cichlidae; genus Pterophyllum; species Pterophyllum scalare. Next base: position 7,523 of record JAMQGT020014257.1, read on the forward strand.
ACTGAAAACCTCCTTGTGATTGCTTTGGTGGCCAGCAGACTGGCACCATCACTTGTAGTTTGCATGGAATATGCCAACTCCTCTGCAAACACTCATGAACTATTCACTGAGCGGTGCTGAAACCTGAAAAACTGCAACATAGGCCAAAACTACCCGTGACAGTCTGCAAGCAACCAAAGCAATCACACTGCTCTTTGCAACTGATTTCACTAAGCAAATCTTAGCAACCTCTAGCAACTACTTGCCAGCCATTTGAGGAATGCACATTTTTCCCTAACAACCTTTCCAGGTTCCCAGGGGATTGCTGGCTGGTGTCTAAGCCTAGGTTTTATAAAGCAGACATTACGAGCATGTTAGGCTCTAATTTATCCTTCTTTTTGGCTCCAATACCGCCAGCGTTTAAAAGATGAGCAAAGATCTCATCCAGTTACCTGTGTTGAGACCTTTTGTAGCAAAGGACATTGAGGAAATGATCAAAGAGCACAGGTATGGGCATCAGATGAGTTAGATTTCAAGCATAGTTCAGCTTGTGAACTCTTGAATTCCTGTTTTTAAAAATGTTTAAACTGGAACTAAAGCTGTCAACAAAAGGCAGAGCAACAATGGCTCTGGATTTACATTTGAAACATAGATACTGCAGAAATGAAATTGCACTCTGTGTAATGAGTCGGTGTAACTGTTACTTAACCAGGTGAGTCATTAAAGACACATTCATAAAAGGCAGAGCCTCTGCAGTAAATGCCTCTGAAAGATGGAAGCTTCAGTTCATATTCAGAGTAATTACAAAAAGTGCATTTAACAGTTTCCACATGGTCATTAAAAGAGGATCTATTACTAAAACAGGAGGCTGGCACCTTTTTCTCTGCTTTGAGAAGCTTTTTGAAAGGTTAAACCTTCAGGTCCTGTTAGCAGTGTGGCAGCCTACAGCTGCAGGGTCATTTTACTGCAGGTGACCAATGGGGAAACTTGGCAGCTCATTCTGACATATCTGTCATATCAAACTGATATTCAGTGTTTGCTGCAGTGAAAAAATTGCACAAACGTCTCTCAGAGGGTCACTTCGGTGAATCTGGACCTCAGACTGAGCACAAGAACACATTGAGATACTACGATCATCGGGACAGTCGGCTGTTCCACAGCTCAGAGGGCTGTTCACCTGAAACAAACAACAAAGACCAGCTTCAGCTCTCGGTCCCTGAGCACGCTGTGCAAGGGAAGATCTTCTAAATAACCTCCAAAATCTTTGAGCATGAAGAAAAACTTTCCCTGGTCTGATATGATAAACTGTCCAAAATCTGAGTAAATTCAACTCTTATTTTGGAGGGTGAAACACCATCTTGGTGCTATGGAGGCATTTGGAAGAGTCCATTTTGTGACCGAAGGGGGGTGTTTAAAACACAGGCTGAGAATCTCTGCTCCTTAAAATAATAAAAGGACAAACACCCACATGGAGGAAATGCACAGAAACAAGAGGTTTCATTCTTCACTATTATTACTATTCTTACTATTATCTGTGTGATAAATGCAATACAACAGTTGTGTAAACAGGCAGTGAGTGATGCTGTATCTTATTTACAGTATGAGGATAATAATGGTGATGTTTTTGATTTTTTTCCATGATTTTTCCCGTCGTCATAGGTTTGGTTTCCCCAGGCATCCTCTCACTGCTTAAACCACAGTCGTCCCATTTACACCGTCACTGGTTTCACAGCGGGTGGCAAACCGGTTTAGCCAGATTTCCAGTGTCATATCAGTCCCAAAGAAACCTCATATCTCAAGAAAGTTGCCTTTTTCTTAGGAAAGGGGGGAGTTTGAATATTTCCTTTCCTGACACCTCATGAATCGTCATTTGTTCCTGCTGAGAAAATGGGAGCATTTCTTTTATTGACAAAATGGGACAAAATGAGGCCACAAATTGAAGAAGTTGGAAAATCTGCTTCACTAAGTTGATGATAAGAGGTTTCTTGATACAAGTAGTTTTAGTGCTTTTGCTGGAAAATGTTAAACATTATAGCTGGACGGGGAAAACCTTGTAACTCTTGAAATTTAAGTCTCAGATAATTATGGAAATTCAGAAATTACAAACTAATGAGCACAACTTTAAAAGTCCAAATTGGAACAGTGTCCGTCTCAGTTGTGTCATTTCTTAAAAAATTATAAGGTTTTCCTCTGACCTGAGCGGTGCTTGCCGGTGAAACCTCGGTGTAAAGGAGGCGAACGCCGTGCCTCAGTGACCCCACCCTGGTGTTTTAGAGACAATAATATTTACAATTATAATATGAATATATATAAATATATATATATATATATATATATATATATACTTTTTAGTACTTTGAGTTGAAATACTTTTTAGTATTTTGCAAATAAATGTCTCTGTATATAAAAGAAAAGCCTCCTGTAATAAACGAGAAAAAAAATTTAATACTGAACCGGTTGTGGTGCTTTTATTGTGTTCGTTTGTGCACAAAGGTTTGATGTGTGATCCACGTCCATCTAGTATGTCTGCAGTGACCCGGTCTGCCGGTCGGATGAGGATGTGCAGACACACAAATTTACATTTGCAGTTTTAAAACTAGTCTTTCTGTTGAAGTATTTTCCATTTGGAAGTTCCAAATGTTCCAGTTTTTGGTGGCCAGTGGTCAGCCTCCTTCCCAGTGGGTGTGGGACTCCGCCAGGACAGCCAAACACCGGAGGGAGGTGTGTTCAGTGGCCTGAGGATTTTGTGGTTCTGGTCTGCAGGTGAGTGTGAATCAGCTGCGATGGGAATCAACATGTCCAAGTCTGAGGCCTCAGGTCTCAGAAGGAGGAGGAGGAGCTGCTGCCCCAAATGGAGGCATCCAAGTATCTCTGGGTCTTGTTCGTGAGTGATGGGAGACTGGAGCACAGTGATGCAGATGCTGTATAATATTTTTGTTTGGTGTTAAACTTACTTTGTTCCTCCGTGTGAGATGTTCAGATGATACACAATGCTCACACGTACAAAGTGTACTGAGCTTTAGCCTTAGATGTACTCAGGTACAGTAAGAGCACATGTGGCAGTGCCTACATCACTTTCATGCTTGTGAGTCTATATTATACTCAAGCTTCATCCCTGTGGATCCACAGTAGGCCATGTCCTTGTTTATACTTACACCTGTGCGCTGCTGCGTCCACATTTGTCCACCACCATGAGTGAAACTGAGTCACCTGGAGCCAAAACATCTTAAACACAGGAAGTACAAAAGATTTGAGAGCTGCTTCGGTCCATACGTGAACTATCAGCGCTTGAAAATGATCAGACAGAAACTGCTGGAAGCATAAATACTGCAGTAGCATCACAGGTGAGACAAAGGACAGTCTGTGTTTCACATGTATTATTCTGGTACTGATCAGTATGATGTCTTTACACATTAGTGCTGCACAGGCTCCTGCACAGGTCACCACTCTCAGAGTTCAAGAAATGGTGCAATTATAGTGGATTATAGATCCTAGTCAGCAGCAGTGGTGGTGAAGCCCACAGAGGAACGCACTGATACCACTGTCACATGTTTAGTACCTGTAATAAATGTAGTCTGTTTGTAGCTCTGGAGGCCAGGCTTTCTGAATTGGAGACTCGGCTCTGCACCCTGGAAAATCCTATAGCTAGCCAGGCCCCTGTAGTTGGTGCGGACCATGGTAGCTTAGCCGCCGTTAGCTCCCCCAGCAGATCCCGAGCAGCAGGGAAAGCAGGCTGGCTGGGTGACTGTGAGGAGGAAGCGTAGTCCAAAACAGAAGCCCCGGGTACACCACCAACCTGTTCACGTCTCTAACCGTTTTTCTCCACTCTGCGACACACCCGCCGAGGAACAAACTCTGGTTATTGGCGACTCTGTTTTGAGAAACGTGAAGCTAGCGACACCAGCGACCATAGTCAAATGTCTTCCAGGGGCCAGAGCAGGCGACATTCACGGAAATTTGAAACTGCTGGCTAAGGCTAATCGTAGGTTTGGTAAGATCGTTATTCACGTCGGCAGTAATGACACCCGGTTACGCCAATCGGAGGTCACTAAAATTAATATTGAATCGGTGTGTGACTTTGCAAAAACAATGTCGGACTCTGTAGTTTTCTCTGGGCCCCTCCCCAATCAGACCCAAGAGCGACATGTTTAGCCGCATGTTCTCCTTGAATCGCTGGCTGTCAGAGTAGTATCCAAAAAACAACGTGGGCTTCATTGATAATTGGGAAAGTTTCTGGGGAAAACCTGGTCTTGTTAGGAGAGACGGCATCCATCCCACTTTGGATGGAGCAGCTCTCATTT